>JAIRCJ010000078.1:209201-221540 GCA_020883675.1 Bruguiera gymnorhiza
CTTGTATGAACACATGATTCACTATATTCACTGCAACAACGTCATCTACACGTTCTTGGGACTAGGAATTTGTGGAATTGCTTCAAATAGTGTGTCCTTGATGATTTCTAGCATTTCTCCCAAGTATTTGATGCATAATTAGTCAAAAATGAGCCCGTCTCTTCATTTCTTCCTAACGAGGCTCTTCTTTTCGTTGTAATGCCTCATTCACACTGAAGGATCTTGAAAACAACTTGTATGAACACATGATTGACTATATTCACCCCAACAACCACATCTACACTTTCTTGGGTCTAGGAATCTACTGAGTTGCATCAAACGAAGAATTTTTGATGATTTCTAGCATTTCTCACCAGTATTTGATGCTTAATTACTCAAAAATGAGCCCGTCTCTTCATTTCTCCCTAACGAGGCTCCACGTTTTGTTGTAACGACTCATTCACACTTAAAAACCATGGAAACAGCTTGTATGAACACTTGATTCGCTATATTCACTGCAACAACCTCATCTACACGTTCTTGGGACTAGGAATTTGTGGAATTGCATCAAACAGTGTGTCTTTGATGATTTCTACCATTTCTCACAAGTATTTGATGCATAATTAGTCAAAAATGAGCCCGTCTCTTCATTTCTTCCTAACGAGGCTCCTCTTTTCGTTGTAATGCCTCATTCACAATGAGGGATCTTGAAAACAACTTGTATGAACACAAGATAGACTATATTCACCGCAACAACTACATCTACACTTTCTTGGGTCTAGGAATCTATTGAGTTGCATCAAACGAAGAATTTTTGATGATCTCTAGCATTTCTCTCCAGTATTTGATGCTTAATTAGTCAAAAATGAGCCCGTCTCTTCATTTCTTCCTAACGAGGCTCCACGTTTTGTTGTAACGAGTCATTGACACTTAAAAACCTTGGAAACAGCTTGTATGAACACATGATTCACTATATTCACTGCAACAACCTCATCTACACGTTCTTGGGACTAGGAATTTGTGGAATTGCATCAAACAAAGTGTCCTTGATGATTTCTAGCATTTCTCACCAGTATTTGATGCTTAATTAGTCAAAAATGAGCCCGTCTCTTCATTTCTGCCTAACGAGGCTCCACGTTTTGTTGTAACGACTCATTCACACTTAAAAACCATGGAAAGAGCTTGTATGAACACATGATTCACTATATTCACTGCAACAACCTCATCTACACGTTCTTGGGACTAGGAATTTGTGGAATTGCATCAAACAAAGTGTCCTTGATGATTTCTAGCATTTCTCTCCAGTATTTGATGCTTAATTAGTCAAAAATGAGCCCGTCTCTTCATTTCTTCCTAACGAGGCTCCACGTTTTGTTGTAACGACTCATTCACACTTAAAAACCTTGGAAACCGCTTGTATGAACACATGATTCACTATATTCACTGCAACAACCTCATCTACACGTTCTTGGGACTAGGAATTTGTGGAATTGCATGAAACAAAGTGTCCTTCATGATTTCTAGCATTCCTCGCAAGTATTTGATGCTTAATTAGTCAAAAATGAGCCCGTCTCTTCATTTCATCCTAACGAGGCTCCTCATTTTGTTGTAATGCCTCATTCACACTGAAGGATCTTGAAAACAACTTGAATGCACACAGGATTGACTATATTCACCGCAACAACCACATCTACACTTTCTTGGGTCTCGGAATCTATTGAGTTGCATCAAACGAAGAGTTTTCGATGATCTCTAGGATTTCCCACCACTATTTGATGCTTAATTAGTCAAAAATGAGCCCGTCTCTTCATTTCTTCCTAACGAGGCTCCACGTTTTGTTGTAACGACTCATTCACACTTAAAAACCTTGGAAACCGCTTGTATGAACACATGATTCACTATATTCACTGCAACAACCTCATCTACACGTTCTTGGGACTAGGAATTTGTGGAATTGCATCAAACAAAGTGTCCTTCATGATTTCTAGCATTCCTCACAAGTATTTGATGCTTAATTAGTCAAAAATGAGCCCGTCTCTTCATTTCATCCTAACGAGGCTCCTCATTTTGTTGTAATGCCTCATTCACACTGAAGGATCTTGAAAACAACTTGAATGCACACACGATTGACTATATTCACCGCGACAACCACATCTACACATTCTTGGGTCTAGGAATCTATTGAGTTGCATCAAACGAAGAGTTTTTGATGATTTCTAGCATTTCCCACCACTATTTGATGCTTAATTAGTCAAAATGAGCCCGTCTCTTCATTTCTGCCTAACGAGGCTCCACGTTTTGTTGTAATGACCCATTCACACTTAAAAACCATGGAAAGAGCTGGTATGAACACATGATTCACTATATTCACTGCAACAACCTCATCTACCCATTCTTGGGACTAGGAATTTGTGGAATTGCATCAAATAGTGTGTCCTTGACGATTTCTAGCATTTCTCCCAAGTATTTGATGCATAATTAGTGAAAAATGAGCCCGTCTCTTCATTTCTTCCTAACGACGCTCCTCTTTTCATTGTAATGCCTCATTCACACTGAAGGATCTTGAAAATAACTTGTATGAATACATGATAGCCTATATTTACCGCAACAACCACATCTACACTTTCTTGGGTCTAGGAATCTATTGAGTTGCATCAAACGAAGAGTTTTTGATGATCTCTAGCATTTCTCTCCAGTATTTGATGCTTAATTAGTCAAAAATGAGCCCGTCTCTTCATTTCATCCTAACGAGGCTCCACGTTTTGTTGTAACGACTCATTTACACATAAAAACCTTGGAAACAGCTTGTATCAACACATCATTCACTATATTCACAGCAACAACCTCATCTACACGTTCTTGGGACTAGGAATTTTTGGAATTGCATCAAACAAAGTGTCCTTCATGATTTCTAGCATTCCTCGCAAGTATTTGATGCTTAATTAGTGAAAAATGAGCCCGTCTCTTCATTTCATCCTAACAAGGCTCCTCATTTTGTTGTAATGCCTCATTCACACTGAAGGATCTTGAAAACAACTTGAATGCACACATGATTGACTATATTCACCGCAACAACCACATCTACACTTTCTTGGGTCTAGGAATCTATTGAGTTGCATCAAACGAAGAGTTTTCGATGATTTCTAGCATTTCCCACCACTATTTGATGCTTAATTAGTCAAAAATGAGCCCGTCTCTTCATTTCTGCCTAACGACGCTCCACGTTTTGTTGTAACGACTCATTCACACATAAAAACCATGGAAAGAGCTTGTATGAACACATGATTCACTATATTCACTGCAACAACGTCATCTACACGTTCTTGGGACTAGGAATTTGTAGAATTGCTTCAAATAGTGTGTCCTTGATGATTTCTAGCATTTCTCCCAAGTATTTGATGCATAATTAGTCAAAAATGAGCCCGTCTCTTCATTTCTTCCTAACGAGGCTCTTCTTTTCGTTGTAATGCCTCATTCACACTGAAGGATCTTGAAAACAACTTGAATGCACAAATGATTGACTATATTCACCGCAACAACCACATCTACACTTTCTTGGGTCTAGGAATCTATTGAGTTGCCTCAAACGAAGAGTTTTCGATGATTTCTAGCATTTCCCACCACTATTTGATGCTTAATTAGTCAAAAATGAGCCCGTCTCTTCATTTCTGCCTAACGACGCTCCACGTTTTGTTGTAACGACTCATTCACACATCAAAACCATGGAAAGAGCTTGTATGAACACATGATTCACTATATTCACTGCAACAACGTCATCTACACGTTCTTGGGACTAGGAATTTGTGGAATTGCTTCAAATAGTGTGTCCTTGATGATTTCTAGCATTTCTCCCAAGTATTTGATGCATAATTAGTCAAAAATGAGCCCGTCTCTTCATTTCTTCCTAACGAGGCTCCTCTTTTCGTTGTAATGCCTCATTCACACTGAAGGATCTTGAAAACAACTTGTATGAACACATGATTGACTATATTCACCCCAACAACCACATCTACACTTTCTTGGGTCTAGGAATCTACTGAGTTGCATCAAACGAAGAATTTTTGATGATTTCTAGCATTTCTCACCAGTATTTGATGCTTAATTACTCAAAAATGAGCCCGTCTCTTCATTTCTCCCTAACGAGGCTCCACGTTTTGTTGTAACGACTCATTCACACTTAAAAACCATGGAAACAGCTTGTATGAACACATGATTCGCTATATTCACTGCAACAACCTCATCTACACGTTCTTGGGACTAGGAATTTGTGGAATTGCATCAAACAGTGTGTCTTTGATGATTTCTACCATTTTTCACAAGTATTTGATGCATAATTAGTCAAAAATGAGCCCGTCTCTTCATTTCTTCCTAACGAGGCTCCTCTTTTCGTTGTAATGCCTCATTCACAATGAGGGATCTTGAAAACAACTTGTATGAACACATGATAGACTATATTCACCGCAACAACTACATCTACACTTTCTTGGGTCTAGGAATCTATTGAGTTGCATCAAACGAAGAATTTTTGATGATCTCTAGCATTTCTCTCCAGTATTTGATGCTTAATTAGTCAAAAATGAGCCCGTCTCTTCATTTCTTCCTAACGAGGCTCCACGTTTTGTTGTAACGAGTCATTGACACTTAAAAACCTTGGAAACAGCTTGTATGAACACATCATTCACTATATTCACTGCAACAACCTCATCTACACGTTCTTGGGACTAGGAATTTGTGGAATTGCATCAAACAAAGTGTCCTTGATGATTTCTAGCATTTCTCACCAGTATTTGATGCTTAATTAGTCAAAAATGAGCCCGTCTCTTCATTTCTGCCTAACGAGGCTCCACGTTTTGTTGTAACGACTCATTCACACTTAAAAACCATGGAAAGAGCTTGTATGAACACATGATTCACTATATTCACTGCAACAACCTCATCTACACGTTCTTGGGACTAGGAATTTGTGGAATTGCATCAAACAAAGTGTCCTTGATGATTTCTAGCATTTCTCACCAGTATTTGATGCTTAATTAGTCAAAAATGAGCCCGTCTCTTCATTTCTGCCTAACGAGGCTCCACATTTTGTTGTAACGACTCATTCACACTTAAAAACCATGGAAAGAGCTTGTATGAACACATGATTCACTATATTCACTGCAACAACCTCATCTACACGTTCTTGGGACTAGGAATTTGTGGAATTGCATCAAACAAAGTGTCCTTGATGATTTCTAGCATTTCTCACCAGTATTTGATGCTTAATTAGTCAAAAATGAGCCCGTCTCTTCATTTGTTCCTAACGACGCTCCACGTTTTGCTGTAACGACTCATTCACACTTAAAAACCTTGGAAACAACTTGTATGCACACATGATTCACTATATTCACTGCAACAAGCTCATCTACACGTTCTTGGGACTAGGAATTTGTGGAATTGCATCAAACAAAGTGTCCTTGATGATTTCTAGCATTTCTCACCAGTATTTGATGCTTAATTAGTCAAAAATGAGCCCGTCTCTTCATTTCTTCCTAATGAGGCTCCACGTTTTATTGTAACGACTCATTTACACTTAAAAACCTTGAAAACAGCTTGTATGAGCACATGATTCACTATATTCACTGCAACAACCTCATCTACACGTTCTTGGGACTAGGAATTTGTGGAATTGCATCAAACAAAGTGTCCTTGATGATTTCTAGCATTTCTCACAAGTATTTTGATGCGGAAAACCCTAAAAAGACGTGGCTTAGGGACCCAACGCACACAATGAATGAAAGAACAACCAGGAAAGCTAAATCAGAGTTAATAACACAAACCCTAGACCCAATATTCGAAGGAACACAAACTTAGGGTATTCAAGAAGGATATGGACGCCACACTCCAGAAAAGAAAGGGATTGGGAGTGATAAGTCGATTTGAACGCCACAAGAAGAATAACCTCTTGATAAGTTCTTTAGTTCTTAAAAGAACCGAGGGAGAAACCCTTGCTTTCTATTTCACTGAAAGTTGTCTGATTTCTTGATTGTCTTACAAGGGGTGCCTATTTATAGGCTAAGATAGCAATCCTAAAGAGGCATAAATTCCTAGTTAGGACAATTCCTTATTTAGGCAGAATTCCTATCTAGGTACAAATTCTTATATGAAAAATAACTCCTAATTTGGAGTTACTACTATTATTACTCCTAACACTTTAATTACTCTAATGATATTAATAAGGCCTGGACTCTCTTCCAAGTTTAAATTCGCTCCATTTGAAGCTGGGTTGGCCTGAGCATCCTTAATCAGCCCATTTAGTGCTTCTTTAATCTTTTTGGCCCTACCTCGGCCTTCTGGAATGTGCAATGGACCTCTTGCATCCATTGAAGCCCTAGCTCGTGTCATTGGGCCTTCTAGAATGCGCAATGGACTTTTTGCATCCTTTGAAGCCTTCCACCCTTCATGTCTACGGTTCTCATCATTCCCCCTTTCCTCAAAAAGATTCGTCCTCGAATCATCACCTTGTTTATACTTGATGACGTAGGGAAAGGTCTGAATGAATTTGATCCACTTGGCATGCCTTCTGTTCAACTTTCCTCGTACAAGTAGGATAGGAACTACATAATGACCCATGCTTTCCCTCACATATCCTTTGAAAATAAGTTCTTCAACCTGTCTTTTATGCTCCTTTGTCTCCTTCTTATATGCTGGCCGATTTTGGATGGATGCACCAAGGATGAAATCAATTTGATACTCAATTCCTCTCTTGGGTGGCAATCCAGTTGGGTCATTGTCATGGAATACACCTTCAAATTCCTCCAATAGAACAACAACAACACTAGGCAAAGATGGCTCAAACTTGTTAGTATTAAAATAAGCCACTTTATACAAAAGTATCATCATAGGTTGTTTGGCAAAAATTGCTCTTTGTACATCACTTTCTTTTGCATAGGAACTTTCTGTTTTCTTCTCTTTCTCTTGTGTTCTCACGGTTTCTCCTCTGTTTTCTCTTTTTTCCATCTGTCTTTTCTGTTCACTCTCAGTTTTTATCCTTAATTGATCCTCATAAGCTTGTTGAGGTGATAATGGTACAAGAGTGACGGGTTTATCATTCATTACAAAGGAATATCGATTCTTGAATCCATCGTGCATAACTCGTCTGTCAAACTGCCATGGCCTTCCTAATAGAATATGGCCTGCTTGCATAGGTACAACATCACATAAAACTTCATCGTGATACCTTCCAATAGAAAATGACACCAGCACTTGCTTATCTACGTTAACTTCACCACTCTCATTCAACCATTGAAGCTTATATGGTTTAGGATGCTTCATAGTAGGTAAATTCAGCTTCTCAACCATAGTTATGCTAGCAACATTAGTGCAACTGCCACCATCAATAATCATACTACATACCTTATCTTTGATGAGACATCTCGTCTGAAAGATGTTATCTCGTTGCCCCTCATTTTCTTCTTTCACTTGCACATTCAATGCTCGCCTTGTAACAAGAGCTACTCCATTAACTGGATACTCCTCTCCATCACTTTCACCCTCTGATGATGGCATAGAATCATCATCTGATTCACTTTCAGTTTCAACTTCACCATTACTTCTCAAGATCATTGCACGCTTATTTGGACATCGAGATGCAATGTGACCCCTGCCCAAACACTTAAAACATTTAACATCTCTATTTCTACTTGGTTGGGGGTCAGAATTACCTGCCTCCTTGCTAGGACCCACATTCTTGTACTTGGATAGCTCGGCTTTGGACTTGTAGTTGGTCATCTCGTCCCTTTTATTCCAATTTGGCTTCCAAGATGAGGTAGATCCTGAGTTCTGCCCAAACCGTGTGGAACCCTTTCGTTTGAGTTGCCTTTCAACTTTCATGGCCATGTGTACCATGTCTTCTAATTCCACATAGTGTTGCAATTCAACCACGTTTGCTATGTCCCCATTTAGCCCTTGCAGAAATCGAGCCATTGTTGCTTCTCTATCTTCTTCTACATTCGCCCGAATCATGGTAATCTCCATCTCCTTGTGGTAATCCTCCACACTTTTGGTGCCCTGAGTGAGCCCTTGCAGCCTTTGGTACAGCTCCCTGTAATAGTGATTAGGGACAAACCTCCTCCTCATGATAGCCTTCATCTCCTCCCATGTATCAATAGGCCGCTCACGATTCCTTCTCCTAGTCAAAACAAGTTGATCCCACCAAATAATAGCATAATCAGTGAATTCAACTGCAGCAAGCTTTACCTTTTTCTCCTCGGAATAGTTGTGGCAATCAAAAACCAACTCAACCTTCTTCTCCCATTCTAGGTATGCATCAGGATCATTCTTACCTTGGAATGGAGGAAGTGTCATTTTAATACTGCCCAAATTATGGTCATAGGTGCCTTGCCTCCCAAATTCTCTTTGATCCCTTCTATTGTTAGCAGTTCGGACCGCAGTAGTTTGATCATCAATTTCATCATCTTCTACATCATCTTCATGGTCATAGGCACGTCTCAACTGCCTTCTTGCTTTAGGAGCCTCATACTCCCCATGCCTCCTTTGCAACTCTGCTATAGTATTAGATTGCTCCTCCATCCTTTCCCTCATATCATCAAATCTGGTATTCATACGCTCAAATTGTTGTTGCATAGCTTTGATCATGAAGGACACATCACCAGCTCCCTCCTGAGCTGCACCTTTGTCTTTGGATGTCATAGTATTACTTCTACACAAAATAATAAGATACCTCACAGAGCACTCCCTCACGTGTTTCACTCAAAAGAAGGTGTCACACTCTTTCGTGTTTACACTCTTTATGGCTTTTTCTTTATATGAACTTTCACTCTTGCCTTTTACCACTCGGATTTCTCCTTTCAGCTCTATAAAGAACTAAAGAAGGTAAATCAAGAGTATTGATTTTGAACAGAATAAGATAAATGGTGTAGAATTGAACAAATTGGAGAACAAGGAATCAAAAAAACGAAAAAGGATATCAAGGCAAACAATTTTAACGAACTAAACTCACAAAAAGAATCAGGATAAGGGAAGTTAAATTTAGAGGACAAACTTGGATAACAAGATAGGAAAATGGATGGCAAAATTGGAGTTGAGCAAGAAAACGTTGTTATTATTGTGGCCAATATGACCAAACTGTTAACTTTCTCAATAACTTGAATTTGATGTTTCCTTTCTTTTCTTCTTTTCTTGTTCTTTTTCTTTCTTTGTTTTTTTTTTTTTTTCGTTGATCCTTCTTTTTTTTTTTTCTTTTTTTTCCTTTTTCTTTTGCTCAACACAAAACAACAGTAGAACACTTAGATACAGCAATTGGAATTGAAATTAGCACGTTGAGGAGGATTGCAAGTAAACAGATTTGTGCATTTGAATTGTAATAGACAAATTGAATCGAAATAAATAAATCACAAGGTAGAAAATTGAAGAGTGAGTGGATTCAACCTGATTTAGAACCAGGCTCTGATACCAACTGATGCGGAAAACCCTAAAAAGACGTGGCTTAGGGACCCAACGCACACAATGAATGAAAGAACAACCAGGAAAGCTAAATCAGAGTTAATAACACAAACCCTAGACCCAATATTCGAAGGAACACAAACTTAGGGTATTCAAGAAGGATATGGACGCCACACTCCAGAAAAGAAAGGGATTGGGAGTGATAAGTCGATTTGAACGCCACAAGAAGAATAACCTCTTGATAAGTTCTTTAGTTCTTAAAAGAACCGAGGGAGAAACCCTTGCTTTCTATTTCACTGAAAGTTGTCTGATTTCTTGATTGTCTTACAAGGGGTGCCTATTTATAGGCTAAGATAGCAATCCTAAAGAGGCATAAATTCCTAGTTAGGACAATTCCTTATTTAGGCAGAATTCCTATCTAGGTACAAATTCTTATATGAAAAATAACTCCTAATTTGGAGTTACTACTATTATTACTCCTAACACTTTAATTACTCTAATGATATTAATAAGGCCTGGACTCTCTTCCAAGTTTAAATTCGCTCCATTTGAAGCTGGGTTGGCCTGAGCATCCTTAATCAGCCCATTTAGTGCTTCTTTAATCTTTTTGGCCCTACCTCGGCCTTCTGGAATGTGCAATGGACCTCTTGCATCCATTGAAGCCCTAGCTCGTGTCATTGGGCCTTCTAGAATGCGCAATGGACTTTTTGCATCCTTTGAAGCCTTCCACCCTTCATGTCTACGGTTCTCATCATATTTGACGCTTAATTACTCAAAAATGAGCTCGTCTCTTCATTTCATCCTAACGAGGCTCCTCTTTTTGTTGTAATGCCTCATTCACACTGAAGGATCTTGAAAACAACTTGTATGCACACATGATTGACTATATTCAGCGCAACAACCACATCTACACTTTCTTGGGTCTAGGAATCTATTGAGTTGGATGAAACGAAGAGTTTTTGACGATTTCTAGCATTTCTCACCAGTATTTGATGCATAATTAGTCAAAAATGAGCCCGTCTCTTCATTTCTTCCTAACGAGGCTCCTCTTTTCGTTGTAATGCCTCATTCACAATGAAGGATCTTCAAAACAACTTGTATGAACACATGATAGACTATATTCACCGCAACAACCACATCTACACTTTCTTGGGTCTAGGAATCTATTGAGTTGCATCAAACGAAGAGTTTTTGATGACTTCTAGCATTTCTCACCAGTATTTGATGCTTAATTAGTCAAAAATGAGCCCGTCTCTTCATTTCTGCCTAACGACGCTCCACGTTTTGTTTGTAACGACTCATTCACACATCAAAACCATGGAAAGAGCTTGTATGAACACATGATTCACTATATTCACTGCAACAACCTCATCTACACGTTCTTTGGGACTAGGAATTTGTGGAATTTGCTTCAAATAGTGTGTCCTTGAGGATTTCTAGCATTTCTCCCAAGTATTTGATGCATAATTAGTCAAAAATGAGCCCGTCTCTTCATTTCTTCGTAACGAGGCTCCTCTTTTCGTTGGAATGCCTCATTCACACTGAAGGATCTTCAAAACAACTTGTATGAACACATGATTGACTATATTCACCCCAACAACCACATCTAACGACTTTCTTGGGTCTAGGAATCTATTGAGTTGCATCAAACGAAGAATTTTTGATGATTTCTAGCATTTCCCACCAGTATTTGATGCTTAATTAGTCAAAAATGAGCCCGTCTCTTCATTTCTGCCTAACGAGGCCCCACGTTTTGTTGTAATGACCCATTCACACTTAAAAACCATGGAAAGAGCTGGTATGAACACATGATTCACTATATTCACTGCAACAACCTCATCTACCCATTCTTGGGACTAGGAATTTGTGGAATTGCATCAAATAGTGTGTCCTTGACGATTTCTAGCATTTCTCCCAAGTATTTGATGCATAATTAGTGAAAAATGAGCCCGTCTCTTCATTTCTTCCTAACGAGGCTCCTCTTTTCATTGTAATGCCTCATTCACACTGAAGGATCTTGAAAATAACTTGAATGAATACATGATAGCCTATATTTACCGCAACAACCACATCTACACTTTCTTGGGTCTAGGAATCTATTGAGTTGCATCAAACGAAGAGTTTTTGATGATCTCTAGCATTTCTCTCCAGTATTTGATGCTTAATTAGTCAAAAATGAGCCCGTCTCTTCATTTCTTCCTAACGAGGCTCCACGTTTTTGTTGTAACGACTCATTTACACATAAAAACCTTGGAAACAGCTTGTATCAACACATGATTCACTATATTCACAGCAACAACCTCATCTACACGTTCTTGGGAATAGGAATTTGTGGAATTGCATCAAATAGTGTGTCCTTGATTCTAGCATTTCTCCCAATTATTTGATGCATAATCAGTCAAAAATGAGCCCGTCTCTTCATTTCTTCCTAACGAGGCTCCTCTTTTCGTTGTAATGCCTGATTCACACTGAAGGATCTTGAAAACAACTTGTATGAACACATGATTGACTATATTCACCCAACAACCACATCTACAGTTTCTTGGGTCTAGGAATCTATTGAGTTGCATCAAACGAAGAACTTTTGATGATTTCTAGCATTTCTCTCCAGTATTTGATGCCTAATTAGTCAAAAATGAGCCCGTCTCTTCATTTCTTCCTAACGAGGCTCCACGTTTTGTTGTAACGACTCATTCACACTTAAAAACCTTGGAAACCGCTTGTATGAACACATGATTCACTATATTCACTGCAACAACCTCATCTACACGTTCTTGGGACTAGGAATTTGTGGAATTGCATCAAACAAAGTGTCCTTGATGATTTCTAGCATTTCTCACAAGTATTTGATGCTTAATTAGTCAAAAATGAGCCGTCTCTTCATTTCATCCTAACGAGAGCTCTTCTTTTCGTTGTAAT
>JAIRCJ010000078.1:221605-387842 GCA_020883675.1 Bruguiera gymnorhiza
TGATTCACTATATTCACTGCAACAACCTCATCTACACGTTCTTGGGACTAGGAATTTGTGGAATTGCATCAAACAAAGTGTCCTTGATGATTTCTAGCATTTCTCACAAGTATTTGATGCTTAATTAGTCAAAAATGAGCCCGTCTCTTCATTTCATCCTAACAAGGCTCCTCTTTTCGTTGTAATGCCTCATTCACACTGAAGGATCTTGAAAACAACTTGTATGAACACATGATTGACTATATTCACCGCAACAACCACATATACACTTTCTTGGGTCTAGGAATCTATTGAGTTGCATCAAACGAAGAGTTTTTGATGATTTCTAGCATTTCTCCCCAGTATTTGATGCTTAATTAGTCAAAAATGAGCCTGGCTCTTCATTTCTTCCTAACGAGGCTCCACGTTTTGTTGTAACGACTCATTCACACTTAAAAACCTTCGAATCAGCTTGTATGAACACATGATTCACTATATTCACGGCAACAACCTCATCTACACGTTCTTGGGACTAGGAATTTGTGGAATTGCATCAAACAAAGTGTCCTTGATGATTTCTAGCATTTCTCACAAGTATTTGATGCTTAGTTACTCAAAAATGAGTCCGTCTCTTCATTTCTTCCTAACGAGGCTCCTCTTTTCGTTGTAATGCCTCATTCACACTGAAGGATCTTGAAAACAACTTGTATGAACACATGATTGACTATATTCACCGCAACAACCACATCTACACATTCTTGGGTCTAGGAATCTATTGAGTTGCATCAAACGAAGAACTTTTGATGATTTCTAGCATTTCTCACCAGTATTTAATGCTTAATTAGTCAAAAATGAGCCCGTCTCTTCATTTCTGCCTAACGAGGCTCCACGTTTTGTTGTAACGACTCATTCACACTTACAAACCATGGAAAGAGCTTGTATGAACACATGATTCACTATATTCACTGCAACAACCTCATCTACACGTTCTTGGGACGAGGAATTTGTGGAATTGCATGAAACAAAGTGTCCTTGATGATTTCTAGCATTTCTCACAAGTATTTGATGCTTAATTACTCAAACATGAGCCCGTCTCTTCATTTCATCCTAACAAGGCTCCTCTTTTCGTTGTAATGCCTCATTCACACTGAAGGATCGTGAAAACAACTTCTATGAACACATGATTGACTATATTCACCCCAACAACCACATCTACACTTTCTTGGGTCTAGGAATCTATTGAGTTGCATCAAACGAAGAGTTTTTGATGATTTCTAGCATTTCTCACCAGTATCTGATGCTTAATTAGTAAAAAATGAGCCCGTCTCTCCATTTCTTCCTAACGAGGCTCCACGTTTTGTTGTAACGACTCATTCACACTTAAAAACCTTGGAATCAGCTTGTATGAACACATGATTCACTATATTCACTGCAACAACCTCATCTACACGTTCTTGGGACTAGGAATTTGTGGAATTGCATCAAACAAAGTGTCCTTGATGATTTCTAGCATTTCTCACAAGTATTTGATGCTTAACTAGTCAAAAATGCGCCCGTCACATCATTTCATCCTAACAAGGCTCCTCTTTTCGTTGTAATGCCTCATTCACACTGAAGGATCTCGAACACAACTTGTATGAACACATGATTGACTATATTCACCGCAACAACCACATATACACTTTCTTGGGTCTAGGAATCTATTGAGTTGCATCAAACGAAGAGTTTTTGATGATTTCTAGCATTTCTCACCAGTATTTGATGCTTAATTAGTCAAAAATGAGCCCGCCTCTTCATTTCTTCCTAACGAGGCTCCACGTTTTGTTGTAACGACTCATTCACACTTAAAAACCTTGGAAACAGCTGGTATGAACACATGATTCACTATATTCTCTGTAACAACCTCATCTACACGTTCTTGGGACTAGGAATTTGTGGAATTGCATCAAACAAAGTGTCCTTGATGATTTCTAGCATTTCTCACAAGTATTTGATGCTTAATTAGTCAAAAATGAGCCCGTCTCTTCATTTCATCCTAACAAGGCTCCTCTTTTCGTTGTAATGCCTCATTCACACTGAAGGATCTTGAAAACAACTTGTATGAACACATGATTGACTATATTCACCGCAACAACCACATCTACACTTTCTTGGGTCTAGGAATCTATTGAGTTGCATCAAACGAAGAGTTTTTGATGATTTCTAGCATTTCCCACCAGTATTTGATGCTTAATTAGACAAAAATGAGCCCGTCTCTTCATTTCTTCCTAACGAGGCTCCACGTTTTGTTGTAACGACTCATACACACTTAAAAACCTTGGAATCAGCTTGTATGAACACATGATTCACTATATTCACGGCAACAACCTCATCTACACGTTCTTGGGACTAGGAATTTGTGGAATTGCATCAAACAAAGTGTCCTTGATGATTTCTAGCATTTCTCACAAGTATTTGATGCTTAATTAGTCAAAAATGAGCCCGTCTCTTCATTTCATCCTAACAAGGCTCCTCTTTTCGTTGTAATGCCTCATTCACACTGAAGGATCTTGAAAACAACATGTATGAACACATGATTGATTATATTCACCGCAACAACCACATCTACATTTTCTTGGTTCAAGGAATCTATTGAGTTGCATCAAACGAAGAGTTTTTGATGATTTCTAGCATTTCTCACCAGTATTTGATGCTTAATTAGTCAAAAATGAGCCCATCTCTTCATTTCTGCCTAACGAGGCTCGACGTTTTGTTGTAACCACTCATTCACACTTAAAAACAATGGAAAGAGCTTGTATGAACACATGATTCACTATATTCACTGCAACAACCTCATCTACACGTTCTTGGGACTAGGAATGTGTGGAATTGCATCAAATAGTGTGTCCTTGACGATTTCTAGCATTTCTCCCAAGTATTTGATGCATAATTAGTCAAAAATGAGCCCGTCTCTTCATTTCTTCCTAACGAGGCTCCTCTTTTTCTTGTAATGCCTCATTCACACTGAAGGATCTTGAAAACAACTTGTATGAACACATGATTGACTATATTCACCGCAACAACCACATATACACTTTCTTGGGTCTAGGAATCTATTGAGTTGCATCAAACGAAGAGTTTTTGATGATTTCTAGCATTTCTCCCCAGTATTTGATGCTTAATTAGTCAAAAATGAGCCTGGCTCTTCATTTCTTCCTAACGAGGCTCCACGTTTTGTTGTAACGACTCATTCACACTTAAAAACCTTCGAATCAGCTTGTATGAACACATGATTCACTATATTCACGGCAACAACCTCATCTACACGTTCTTGGGACTAGGAATTTGTGGAATTGCATCAAACAAAGTGTCCTTGATGATTTCTAGCATTTCTCACAAGTATTTGATGCTTAGTTACTCAAAAATGAGTCCGTCTCTTCATTTCTTCCTAACGAGGCTCCTCTTTTCGTTGTAATGCCTCATTCACACTGAAGGATCTTGAAAACAACTTGTATGAACACATGATTGACTATATTCACCGCAACAACCACATCTACACATTCTTGGGTCTAGGAATCTATTGAGTTGCATCAAACGAAGAACTTTTGATGATTTCTAGCATTTCTCACCAGTATTTAATGCTTAATTAGTCAAAAATGAGCCCGTCTCTTCATTTCTGCCTAACGAGGCTCCACGTTTTGTTGTAACGACTCATTCACACTTACAAACCATGGAAAGAGCTTGTATGAACACATGATTCACTATATTCACTGCAACAACCTCATCTACACGTTCTTGGGACGAGGAATTTGTGGAATTGCATGAAACAAAGTGTCCTTGATGATTTCTAGCATTTCTCACAAGTATTTGATGCTTAATTACTCAAACATGAGCCCGTCTCTTCATTTCATCCTAACAAGGCTCCTCTTTTCGTTGTAATGCCTCATTCACACTGAAGGATCGTGAAAACAACTTGTATGAACACATGATTGACTATATTCACCCCAACAACCACATCTACACTTTCTTGGGTCTAGGTTTCTATTGAGTTGCATCAAACGAAGAGTTTTTGATGATTTCTAGCATTTCTCACCAGTATCTGATGCTTAATTAGTAAAAAATGAGCCCGTCTCTCCATTTCTTCCTAACGAGGCTCCACGTTTTGTTGTAACGACTCATTCACACTTAAAAACCTTGGAATCAGCTTGTATGAACACATGATTCACTATATTCACGGCAACAACCTCATCTACACGTTCTTGGGACTAGGAATTTGTGGAATTGCATCAAACAAAGTGTCCTTGATGATTTCTAGCATTTCTCACAAGTATTTGATGCTTAACTAGTCAAAAATGCGCCCGTCACTTCATTTCACCCTAACAAGGCTCCTCTTTTCGTTGTAATGCCTCATTCACACTGAAGGATCTCGAACACAACTTGTATGAACACATGATTGACTATATTCACCGCAACTACCACATATACACTTTCTTGGGTCTAGGAATCTATTGAGTTGCATCAAACGAAGAGTTTTTGATGATTTCTAGCATTTCTCACCAGTATTTGATGCTTAATTAGTCAAAAATGAGCCCGTCTCTGCATTTCTTCCTAACGAGGCTCCACGTTTTGTTGTAACGACTCATTCACACTTAAAAACCTTGGAATTAGCTTGTATGAACACATGATTCACTATATGATGAGAACCGTAGCCATGAGGGGTGGAAGGCTTCAAAGGATGCAAAAAGTCCATTGCACATTCTAGAAGGCCCAATAGCACGAGCTAGGGCCTCAATGGATGCAAGAGGTCCATTGCACATTCCAGAAGGCCGAGGTAGGGCCAGAAAGATTAAAGAAGCACTAAATGGGCTGATTAAGGATGCTCAGGCCAACCCAGCTTCAAATGGTGCGAATTTAAACTTGGAAGAGAGTCCAGGCCTTATTAATATCATTAGAGTAATTAATGTGTTAGGAGTAATAATAGTAGTAACTCCAAATTAGGAGTTTATTTTCCATATAAGAATTTGTACCTAGATAGGAATTCCGCCTAAATAAGGAATTGTCCTAACTAGGAATTTATGCCTCTTTAGGATTGCTATCTTAGCCTATAAATAGGCACCTCTTGTAAGCTTTGGAAATCAGACAATCAAGATATAAGACAACTTTCAGTGAAATAGAAAGCAAGGGTTTCTCCTTCGGTTCTTTTGAGAACTAAAGAACTTATCAAGAGGTTTTCTTCTTGTGGCGTTCAAACCGACTTATCACTCCCAATTCCTTCCTCTTCTGGAGTGTGGCGTCCATATCCATCTTGAATACCCTAGGTTTGTGTTCCTTCGAATTTTGGGTCTAGGGTTTGTGTTATTAAACCCTGATTTAGCTTTCCTGGTTGTTCTTTGATTCATTGTGTGCGTTGGGTCCCTAAGCCACGTCTTTTTGGGGTTTTCCGCATCAGTTGGTATCAGAGCCCGGCTGTAAATCAGTTGGTATCAGAGCCTGGCTCTAAATCAGTTGGTATCAGAGCCCGGCTGAAAAAAATATAAAAATAATATGTCTCTGAAAGACAAAGGTGCTGCTCAGGAGGGAGCTGTTGACATGTCCTTCATGATCAAAGCTATGCAACAACAATTTGAGCACATGAATACCAGATTTGATGATATGAGAGAGATGATGGAGGAGCAAGCTAATACAATAGCAGAGTTGCAAAGGAGGCACGAAGAATATGAGGCTTCTAAAGCTAGAAGGCAATTGAGACGTGCCTATGACCACGAAGATGATGATTCTGTGCCATCATCAGAGGGTGAAAGTGATGGAGAGAAGTCTCCGGTTAATGGAGTAGCTCTCATCACAAGGCAAGCATTGAATGTGCAAGTAAAAGAAGAAAATGAGGGGCAACGAGGTAACATCTTTCAGACGAGATGTCTCATCAAAGATAAGGTATGTAGTATGATTATTGATGGTGGAAGTTGCACTAATCTTGCTAGCACAACTATGGTTGAGAAGCTGAATTTACCTACTATGAAGCATCCTAAACCATATAAGCTTCAATGGATGAATGAGAGTGGTGAAGTTAAAGTAGATAAGCAAGTGCACGTGTCATTTTCTATTGGAAGGTATCACGATAAAGTTTTATGTGATGTTGTACCTATGCAAGCAAGCCATATTCTATTAGGAAGGCCATGGCAGTTTGACAGACGAGTTATGCACGATGGATTCAAGGATCGATATTCCTTTGTAATGAATGATAAACCCGTCACTCTTGTACCATTATCACCTCAACAGGCTTATGAGGATCAATTAAGGATTAAAACTAAGAGTGAACAGAAAAGAGAGATGGAAAAAAGAGAAAAGAGAGGAGAAAACATGAGAACACAAGAGAAAGAGAAGAAAACAGAAAGTTCCTACTCAAAAGAAAGTGATGTACAAAGAGCAATTTTTGCGAAACAACCTATGATCATACTTTTGTACAAAAAGGCTTCTTTTAACACTAACAAGCTTGAACCATCTTTGCCTAGTACTATTGTTGTTCTATTGCAGGAATTTGAAGATGAATTCCATGATGATGTCCCAAGTGGATTGCTACCTAAGAGAGGAATTAAGAATCAAATTGTTTTCATCCCTGGTGCATCCATGCCAAACCGGTCAGCATATAAGAGTAATCTTGAGGAGACAAAGGAGCATAAAAGACAGGTTGAAGAACTTATTTTCAAAGGATATGTGAGGGAAAGCATGAGTCATTATGTACTTCCTATCCTACTTGTACGAGGAAAGTTGAACAGAAGGCATGCCAAGTGGATCAAATTCATTCAGACCTTTCCCTACGTCATCAAGTATAAACAAGGTGATGATTCAAGGACGAATCATTTTGAGGAAAGGGGGAATGATGAGAACCGTAGACATGAAGGGTGGAAGGCTTCAAAGGAGGCAAAAAGTCCATTGCACATTCTAGAAGGCCCAATAACACGAGCTAGGGCCTCAATGGATGCAAGAGGTCCATTGCACATTCCAGAAGGCCGAGGTAGGGCCAGAAAGATTAAAGAAGCACTAAATGGGCTGATTAAGGATGCTCAGGCCAACCCAGCTTCAAATGGTGCGAATTTAAACTTGGAAGAGAGTCCAGGCCTTATTAATATCATTAGAGTAATTAAAGTGTTAGGAGTAATAATAGTAGTAACTCCAAATTAGGAGTTTATTTTCCATATAAGAATTTGTACCTAGATAGGAATTCCGCCTAAATAAGGAATTGTCCTAACTAAGAATTTATGCCTCTTTAGGATTGCTATCTTAGCCTATAAATAGGCACCCCTTGTAAGCTTTGGAAATCAGACAATCAAGATATAAGACAACTTTCAGTGAAATAGAAAGCAAGGGTTTCTCCTTCGGTTCTTTTGAGAACTAAAGAACTTATCAAGAGGTTTTCTTCTTGTGGCGTTCAAACCGACTTATCACTCCCAATTCCTTCCTCTTCTGGAGTGTGGCGTCCATATCCATCTTGAATACCCTAGGTTTGTGTTCCTTCGAATTTTGGGTCTAGGGTTTGTGTTATTAAATCCTGATTTAGCTTTCCTGGTTGTTCTTTGATTCATTGTGTGCGTTGGGCCCCTAAGCCACGTCTTTTTGGGGTTTTCCGCATCACTATATTCACGGCAACAACCTCATCTACACGTTCTTGGGCCTAGGAATTTGTGGAATTGCATCAAACAAAGTGTCCTCGATGATTTCTAGCATTTCTCACAAGTATTTGATGCTTAATTAGTCAAAAATGAGCCCGTCTCTTCATTTCATCCTAACGAGGCTCCTCATTGCGTTGTAATGCCTCATTCACAATGAAGGATCTTGAAAACAACTTGTATGAACCCATGATTGACTATATTCACCGCAACAACCACATCTACACTTTCTTGGGTCTAGGAATCTATTGAGTTGCATCAAACGAAGAGTTTTTGATGATCTCTAGCATTTCTCTCCAGTATTTGATGCTTAATTAGTCAAAAATGAGCCCGTCTCTTCATTTCTTCCTAACGAGGCTCCACGTTTTGTTGTAACGACTCATTTACACATAAAAACCTTGGAAACAGCTTGTATCAACACATGATTCACTATATTCACAGCAACAACCTCATCTACACCTTCTTGGGAATAGGAATTTGTGGAATTGCATCGAATAGTGTGTCCTTGATTCTAGCATTTCTCCCAATTATTTGATGCATAATCAGTCAAAAATGAGCCTGTCTCTTCATTTCTTCCTAACGAGGCTCCTCTTTTTGTTGTAATGCCTGATTCACACTGAAGGATCCTGAAAACAACTTGTATGAACACATGATTGACTATATTCACCCCAACAACCACATCTACAGTTTCTTGGGTCTAGGAATCTATTGAGTTGCATCAAACGAAGAACTTTTGATGATTTCTAGCATTTCTCTCCAGTATTTGATGCTTAATTAGTCAAAAATGAGCCCGTCTCTTCATTTCTTCCTAACGAGGCTCCACGTTTTGTTGTAACGACTCATTCACACTTAAAAACCTTGGAAACCGCTTGTATGAACACATGATTCACTATATTCACTGCAACAACCTCATCTACACGTTCTTGGGACTAGGAATTTGTGGAATTGCATCAAACAAAGTGTCCTTGATGATTTCTAGCATTTCTCACAAGTATTTGATGCTTAATTAGTCAAAAATGAGCCCGTCTCTTCATTTCATCCTAACGAGGCTCTTCTTTTCGTTGTACTGCCTCATCCACACAGAAGGATCTTGAAAACAACTTGTATGAACACACGATTGACTATATTCACCGCGACAACCACATCTACACATTCTTGGGTCTAGGAATCTATTGAGTTGCATCAAACGAAGAGTTTTTGATGATTTCTAGCATTTCCCACCACTATTTGATGCTTAATTAGTCAAAAATGAGCCCGTCTCTTCATTTCTGCCTAACGAGGCTCCACGTTTTGTTGTAATGACCCATTCACACTTAAAAACCATGGAAAGAGCTGGTATGAACACATGATTCACTATATTCACTGCAACAACCTCATCTACCCATTCTTGGGACTAGGAATTTGTGGAATTGCATCAAATAGTGTGTCCTTCACGATTTCTAGCATTTCTCCCAAGTATTTGATGCATAATTAGTGAAAAATGAGCCCGTCTCTTCATTTCTTGCTAACGAGGCTCCTCTTTTCATTGTAATGCCTCATTCACACTGAAGGATCTTGAAAATAACTTGTATGAATACATGATAGCCTATATTTACCGCAACAACCACATCTACACTTTCTTGGGTCTAGGATTCTATTGAGTTGCATCAAACGAAGAGTTTTTGATGATCTCTAGCATTTCTCTCCAGCATTTGATGCTTAATTAGTAAAAAATGAGCCCGTCTCTTCATTTCTTCCTAACGAGGCTCCACGTTTTGTTGTAACGACTCATTTACACATAAAAACCTTGGAAACAGCTTGTATCAACACATGATTCACTATATTCACAGCAACAACCTCATCTACACGTTCTTGGGAATAGGAATTTGTGGAATTGCATCAAATAGTGTGTCCTTGATTCTAGCATTTCTCCCAATTATTTGATGCATAATCAGTCAAAAATGAGCCCGTCTCTTCATTTCATCCTAACGAGGCTCCTCATTTTGTTGTAATGCCTCATTCACACTGAAGGATCTTGAAAACAACTTGAATGCACACATGATTGACTATATTCACCGCAACAACCACATCTACACTTTCTTGGGTCTAGGAATCTATTGAGTTGCATCAAACGAAGAGTTTTCGATGATTTCTAGCATTTCCCACCACTATTTGATGCTTAATTAGTCAAAAATGAGCCTGTCTCTTCATTTCTGCCTAACGACGCTCCACGTTTTGTTGTAACGACTCATTCACACATAAAAACCATGGAAAGAGCTTGTATGAACACATGATTCACTATATTCACTGCAACAACGTCATCTACACGTTCTTGGGACTAGGGATTTGTGGAATTGCTTCAAATAGTGTGTCCTTGATGATTTCTAGCATTTCTCCCAAGTATTTGATGCATAATTAGTCAAAAATGAGCCCGTCTCTTCATTTCTTCCTAACGAGGCTCCTCTTTTCGTTGTAATGCCTCATTCACACTGAAGGATCTTGAAAACAACTTGTATGAACACATGATTGACTATATTCACCCCAACAACCACATCTACACTTTCTTGGGTCTAGGAATCTACTGAGTTGCATCAAACGAAGAATTTTTGATGATTTCTAGCATTTCTCACCAGTATTTGATGCTTAATTAATCAAAAATGAGCCCGTCTCTTCATTTCTCCCTAACGAGGCTCCACGTTTTGTTGTAACGACTCATTCACACTTAAAAACCATGGAAACAGCTTGTATGAACACATGATTCACTATATTCACTGCAACAACCTCATCTACACGTTCTTGGGACTAGGAATTTGTGGAATTGCATCAAACAAAGTGTCCTTGAAGATTTCTAGCATTTCTCACAAGTATTTGATGCTTAATTACCCAAAAATGAGCCCGTCTCTTCATTTCATCCTAACGAGGCTCCTCTTTTCGTCGTAATGCCTCATTCACACTGAAGGATCTTGAAAACAACTTGTATGAACAAATGATTGACTATATTCACCGCAACAACCACATCTACACTTTCTTGGGTCTTGGAATCTATTGAGTTGCATCAAACGAAGAGTTTTTGATGATTTCTAGCATTTCTCACCAGTATTTTATGCTTAATTAGTAAAAAATGGGCCCGTCTCTTCATTTCTGCCTAACGTGGCTCAACGTTTTGTTGTAACGACTCATTCACACTTAAAAACCTTGGAAACAGCTTGTATGAACACATGATTCACTATATTCACTGCAACAACCTCATCTACACGTTCTTGGGACTAGGAATTTGTGGAATTGCATCAAAGAAAGTGTCCTTGATGATTTCTAGCATTTATCCCATGTATTTGATGCTTAATTAGTCAAAAATGAGCCCGTCTCTTCATTTCATCCTAACGAGGCACCTCTTTTCGTTGTAATGCCTCATTCACACTGAAGGATCTTGAAAACAACGTGTATGAACACATGATTGACTATATTCACCGCGACAACCACATCTACACATTCTTGGGGGTAGGAATCTATTGAGTTGCATCAAACGAAGAGTTTTTGATGATTTCTAGCATTTCTCACCAGTATTTGATGCTTAATTACTCAAAAACGAGCCCGTCTCTTCATTTCTGCCTAACGAGGCTCCACGTTTTGTTGTAACGACTCATTCACACTTAAAAACCATGGAAAGAGCTTGTATAAACACATGATTCACTATATTCACTGCAACAACCTCATCTACACGTTCTTGGGAATAGGAATTTGTGGAATTGCATCAAATAGTGTGTCCTTGATTCTAGCATTTCTCCCAATTATTTGATGCATAATCAGTCAAAAATGAGCCCGTCTCTTCATTTCTTCCTAACGAGGCTCCTCTTTTCGTTGTAATGCCTGATTCACACTGAAGGATCTTGAAAACAACTTGTATGAACACATGATTGACTATATTCACCCCAACAACCACATCTACAGTTTCTTGGGTCTAGGAATCTATTGAGTTGCATCAAACGAAGAACTTTTGATGATTTCTAGCATTTCTCTCCAGTATTTGATGCTTAATTAGTCAAAAATGAGCCCGTCTCTTCATTTCTTCCTAACGAGGCTCCACGTTTTGTTGTAACGACTCATTCACACTTAAAAACCTTGGAAACCGCTTGTATGAACACATGATTCACTATATTCACTGCAACAACCTCATCTACACGTTCTTGGGACTAGGAATTTGTGGAATTGCATCAAACAAAGTGTCCTTGATGATTTCTAGCATTTCTCACAAGTATTTGATGCTTAATTAGTCAAAAATGAGCCCGTCTCTTCATTTCATCCTAACGAGGCTCTTCTTTTCGTTGTAATGCCTCATCCACACAGAAGGATCTTGAAAACAACTTGTATGAACACACGATTGACTATATTCACCGCGACAGCCACATCTACACATTCTTGGGTCTAGGAATCTATTGAGTTGCATCAAACGAAGAGTTTTTGATGATTTCTAGCATTTCCCACCACTATTTGATGCTTAATGAGTCAAAAATGAGCCTGTCTCTTCATTTCTGCCTAACGAGGCTCCACGTTTTGTTGTAATGACCCATTCACACTTAAAAACCACGGAAAGAGCTGGTATGAACACATGATTCACTATATTCACTGCAACAACCTCATCTACCCATTCTTGGGACTAGGAATTTGTGGAATTGCATCAAATAGTGTGTCCTTGACGATTTCTAGCATTTCTCCCAAGTATTTGATGCATAATTAGTGAAAAATGAGCCCGTCTCTTCATTTCTTCCTAACGAGGCTCCTCTTTTCATTGTAATGCCTCATTCACACTGAAGGATCTTGAAAATAACTTGTATGAATACATGATAGCCTATATTTACCGCAACAACCACATCTACACTTTCTTGGGTCTAGGAATCTATTGAGTTGCATCAAACGAAGAGTTTTTGATGATCTTTAGCATTTCTCTCCAGTATTTGATGCTTAATTAGTCAAAAATGAGCCCGTCTCTTCATTTCCTCCTAACGAGGCTCCACGTTTTGTTGTAACGACTCATTTACACATAAAAACCTTGGAAACAGCTTGTATCAACACATGATTCACTATATTCACAGCAACAACCTCATCTACACGTTCTTGGGAATAGGAATTTGTGGAATTGCATCAAATAGTGTGTCCTTGATTCTAGCATTTCTCCCAATTATTTGATGCATAATCAGTCAAAAATGAGCCCGTCTCTTCATTTCTTCCTAACGAGGCTCCACGTTTTGTTGTAATGACCCATTCACACTTAAAAACCATGGAAAGAGCTGGTATGAACACATGATTCACTATATTCACTGCAACAACCTCATCTACCCATTCTTGGGACTAGGAATTTGTGGAATTGCATCAAATAGTGTGTCCTTGACGATTTCTAGCATTTCTCCCAAGTATTTGATGCATAATTAGTGAAAAATGAGCCCGTCTCTTCATTTCTTCCTAACGAGGCTCCTCTTTTCATTGTAATGCCTCATTCACACTGAAGGATCTTGAAAATAACTTGTATGAATACATGATAGCCTATATTTACCGCAACAACCACATCTACACTTTCTTGGGTCTAGGAATCTATTGAGTTGCATCAAACGAAGAGTTTTTGATGATCTCTAGCATTTCTCTCCAGTATTTGATGCTTAATTAGTAAAAATGAGCCCGTCTCTTCATTTCTTCCTAACGAGGCTCCACGTTTTGTTGTAACGACTCATTTACACATAAAAACCTTGGAAACAGCTTGTATCAACACATGATTCACTATATTCACAGCAACAACCACATCTACACGTTCTTGGGAATAGGAATTTGTGGAATTGCATCAAATAGTGTGTCCTTGATTCTAGCATTTCTCCCAATTATTTGATGCATAATCAGTCAAAAATGAGCCCGTCTCTTCATTTCTTCCTAACGAGGCTCCTCTTTTCGTTGTAATGCCTGATTCACACTGAAGGATCTTGAAAACAACTTGTATGAACACATGATTGACTATATTCACCCCAACAACCACATCTACAGTTTCTTGGGTCTAGGAATCTATTGAGTTGCATCAAACGAAGAACTTTTGATGATTTCTAGCATTTCTCTCCAGTATTTGATGCTTAATTAGTCAAGAATGAGCCCGTCTCTTCATTTCTTCCTAACGAGGCTCCACGTTTTGTTGTAACGACTCATTCACACTTAAAAACCTTGGAAACCGCTTGTATGAACACATGATTCACTATATTCACTGCAACAACCTCACCTACACGTTCTTGGGACTAGGAATTTGTGGAATTGCATCAAACAAAGTGTCCTTGATGATTTCTAGCATTTCTCACAAGTATTTGATGCTTAATTAGTCAAAAATGAGCCCGTCTCTTCATTTCATCCTAACGAGGCTCTTCTTTTCGTTGTAATGCCTCATCCACACAGAAGGATCTTGAAAACAACTTGTATGAACACACGATTGACTATATTCACCGCGACAACCACATCTACACATTCTTGGGTCTAGGAATCTATTGAGTTGCATCAAACGAAGAGTTTTTGATGATTTCTAGCATTTCCCACCACTATTTGATGCTTAATTAGTCAAAAATGAGCCCGTCTCTTCATTTCTGCCTAACGAGGCTCCACGTTTTGTTGTAATGACCCATTCACACTTAAAAACCATGGAAAGAGCTGGTATGAACACATGATTCCCTATATTCACTGCAACAACCTCATCTACCCATTCTTGGGACTAGGAATTTGTGGAATTGCATCAAATAGTGTGTCCTTGACGATTTCTAGCATTTCTCCCAAGTATTTGATGCATAATTAGTGAAAAATGAGCCCGTCTCTTCATTTCTTCCTAACGACGCTCCTCTTTTCATTGTAATGCCTCATTCACACTGAAGGATCTTGAAAATAACTTGTATGAATACATGATAGCCTATATTTACCGCAACAACCACATCTACACTTTCTTGCGTCTAGGAATCTATTGAGTTGCATCAAACGAAGAGTTTTTGATGATCTCTAGCATTTCTCTCCAGTATTTGATGCTTAATTAGTCAAAAATGAGCCCGTCTCTTCATTTCCTCCTAACGAGGCTCCACGTTTTGTTGTAACGACTCATTTACACATAAAAACCTTGGAAACAGCTTGTATCAACACATGATTCACTATATTCACAGCAACAACCTCATCTACACGTTCTTGGGACTAGGAATTTGTGGAATTGCATCAAACAAAGTGTCCTTCATGATTTCTAGCATTCCTCGCAAGTATTTGATGCTTAATTAGTCAAAAATGAGCCCGTCTCTTCATTTCATCCTAACGAGGCTCCTCATTTTGTTGTAATGCCTCATTCACACTGAAGGATCTTGAAAACAACTTGAATGCACACATGATTGACTATATTCACCGCAACAACCACATCTACACTTTCTTGGGTCTAGGAATCTATTGAGTTGCATCAAACGAAGAGTTTTCGATGATTTCTAGCATTTCCCACCACTATTTGATGCTTAATTAGTCAAAAATGAGCCCGTCTCTTCATTTCTGCCTAACGACGCTCCACGTTTTGTTGTAACGACTCATTCACACATAAAAACCATGGAAAGAGCTTGTATGAACACATGATTCACTATATTCACTGCAACAACGTCATCTACACGTTCTTGGGACTAGGAATTTGTGGAATTGCTTCAAATAGTGTGTCCTTGATGATTTCTAGCATTTCTCCCAAGTATTTGATGCATAATTAGTCAAAAATGAGCCCGTCTCTTCATTTCTTCCTAACGAGGCTCTTCTTTTCGTTGTAATGCCTCATTCACACTGAAGGATCTTGAAAACAACTTGTATGAACACATGATTGACTATATTCACCCCAACAACCACATCTACACTTTCTTGGGTCTAGGAATCTACTGAGTTGCATCAAACGAAGAATTTTTGATGATTTCTAGCATTTCTCACCAGTATTTGATGCTTAATTAGTCAAAAATGAGCCCGTCTCTTCATTTCTGCCTAACGAGGCTCCACGTTTTGTTGTAACGACTCATTCACACTTAAAAACCATGGAAACAGCTTGTATGAACACTTGATTCGCTATATTCACTGCAACAACCTCATCTACACGTTCTTGGGACTAGGAATTTGTGGAATTGCATCAAACAGTGTGTCTTTGATGATTTCTACCATTTCTCACAAGTATTTGATGCATAATTAGTCAAAAATGAGCCCGTCTCTTCATTTCTTCCTAACGAGGCTCCTCTTTTCGTTGTAATGCCTCATTCACAATGAGGGATCTTGAAAACAACTTGTATGAACACAAGATAGACTATATTCACCGCAACAACTACATCTACACTTTCTTGGGTCTAGGAATCTATTGAGTTGCATCAAACGAAGAATTTTTGATGATCTCTAGCATTTCTCTCCAGTATTTGATGCTTAATTAGTCAAAAATGAGCCCGTCTCTTCATTTCTTCCTAACGAGGCTCCACGTTTTGTTGTAACGAGTCATTGACACTTAAAAACCTTGGAAACAGCTTGTATGAACACATGATTCACTATATTCACTGCAACAACCTCATCTACACGTTCTTGGGACTAGGAATTTGTGGAATTGCATCAAACAAAGTGTCCTTGATGATTTCTAGCATTTCTCACCAGTATTTGATGCTTAATTAGTCAAAAATGAGCCCGTCTCTTCATTTCTGCCTAACGAGGCTCCACGTTTTGTTGTAACGACTCATTCACACTTAAAAACCATGGAAAGAGCTTGTATGAACGCATGATTCACTATATTCACTGCAACAACCTCATCTACACGTTCTTGGGACTAGGAATTTGTGGAATTGCATCAAACAAAGTGTCCTTGATGATTTCTAGCATTTCTCACCATTATTTGATGCTTAATTAGTCAAAAATGAGCCCGTCTCTTCATTTGTTCCTAACGACGCTCCACGTTTTGCTGTAACGACTCATTCACACTTAAAAACCTTGGAAACAACTTGTATGCACACATGATTCACTATATTCACTGCAACAAGCTCATCTACACGTTCTTGGGACTAGGAATTTGTGGAATTGCATCAAACAAAGTGTCCTTGATGATTTCTAGCATTTCTCACCAGTATTTGATGCTTAATTAGTCAAAAATGAGCCCGTCTCTTCATTTCTTCCTAATGAGGCTCCACGTTTTATTGTAACGACTCATTTACACTTAAAAACCTTGAAAACAGCTTGTATGAGCACATGATTCACTATATTCACTGCAACAACCTCATCTACACGTTCTTGGGACAAGGAATTTGTGGAATTGCATCAAACAAAGTGTCCTTGATGATTTCTAGCATTTCTCACAAGTATTTGACGCTTAATTACTCAAAAATGAGCTCGTCTCTTCATTTCATCCTAACGAGGCTCCTCTTTTTGTGTAATGCCTCATTCACACTGAAGGATCTTGAAAACAACTTGTATGAACATATGATTGACTATATTCAGCGCAACAACCACATCTACACTTTCTTGGGTTTAGGAATCTATTGAGTTCGATCAAACGAAGAGTTTTTGACGATTTCTAGCATTTCTCACCAGTATTTGATGCATAATTAGTCAAAAATGAGCCCGTCTCTTCATTTCTTCCTAACGAGGCTCCTCTTTTCGTTGTAATGCCTCATTCACAATGAAGGATCTTGAAAACAACTTGTATGAACACATGATAGACTATATTCACCGCAACAACCACATCTACACTTTCTTGGGTCTAGGAATCTATTGAGTTGCATCAAACGAAGAGTTTTTGATGACTTCTAGCATTTCTCACCAGTATTTGATGCTTAATTAGTCAAAAATGAGCCCGTCTCTTCATTTCTTCCTAACGAGGCTCCACGTTTTGTTGTAACGACTCATTTACACATAAAAACCTTGGAAACAGCTTGTATCAACACATGATTCACTATATTCACAGCAACAACCTCATCTACACGTTCTTGGGAATAGGAATTTGTGGAATTGCATCAAATAGTGTGTCCTTAGATTTCAGCATTTCTCCCAATTATTTGATGCATAATCAGTCAAAAATTGAGCCCGTCTCTTCATTTCTTCCTAACGAGGCTCCTCTTTTCGTTGTAATGCCTGATTCACACTGAAGGATCTTGAAAACAACTTGTAATGACACATGATTGACTATATTCACCCCAACAACCACATCTACAGTTTCTTGGGTCTAGAATCTATTGAGTTGCATCAAACGAAGAACTTTTGATGATTTCTAGCATTTCTCTCCAGTATTTGTATGCTTAATTAGTCAAAAATGAGCCCGTCTCTTCATTTCTTCCTAACGAGGCTCCACGTTTGTTGTAACGACTCATTCACACTTAAAAACCTTGGAAACAGCTTGTATGAACACATGATTCACTATATTCACTGCAACAACCTCATCTACACGTTCTTGGGACTAGGAATTTGTGGAATTGCATCAAACAAAGTGTCCTTGATGATTTCTAGCATTTCTCACAAGTATTTGATGCTTAATTAGTCAAAAATGAGCCCGTCTCTTCATTTCTTCCTAACGAGGCTCCTCTTTTCGTTGTAATGCCTCATTCACACTGAAGGATCTTGAAAACAACTTGTATGAACACATGATTGACTATATTCACCGCAACAACCACATCTACACTTTCTTGGGTCTAGGAATCTATTGAGTTGCATCAAACGAAGAGTTTTTGATGATTTCTAGCATTTCTCACCAGTATTTGATGCTTAATTAGTCAAAAATGAGCCCGTCTCTTCATTTCTTCCTAACGAGGCTCCACGTTTTGTTGTAACGACTCATTCACACTTAAAAACCTTGGAAACAGCTTGTATGAACACATGATTCACTATATTCACTGCAACAACCTCATCTACACGTTCTTGGGACTAGGAATTTGTGGAATTGCATCAAACAAAGTGTCCTTGATGATTTCTAGCATTTCTCACAAGTATTTGATGCTTAATTAGTCAAAAATGAGCCCGTCTCTTCATTTCATCCTAACGAGGCTCCTCTTTTCGTTGTAATGCCTCATTCACACTGAAGGATCTTGAAAACAACTTGTATGAACACATGATTGACTATATTCACCGCAACAACCACATCTACACTTTCTTGGGTCTAGGAATCTATTGAGTTGCATCAAACGAAGAGTTTTTGATGATTTCTAGCATTTCTCACCAGTATTTGATGCTTAATTAGTCAAAAATGAGCCCGTCTCTTCATTTCTCCCTAACGAGGCTCCACGTTTTGTTGTAACGACTCATTCACACTTAAAAACCATTGGAAACAGCTTGTATGAACACATGATTCACTATATCACTGCAACAACCTCATCTACACGTTCTTGGGACTAGGAATTTGTGGAATTGCATCAAACAAAGTGTCCTTGATGATTTCTAGAATTTCTCACAAGTATTTGCTGCATAATTAGTCCAAAAATGAGCCCGTTCTTCCTTCTCTTCCTAACGAGCTCCTCTTTTCGTTGTAATGCCTCATTCACACTGAAAGATCTTGAAAAGAACTTGTATGAACACATGATTCCACTATCTTCAATGAAACAACCACATCTACACTTTCTTGGGTCTAGGAATCTATTGAGTTGCATCAAACGAAGAGTTTTTGATGATCTAGCATTTCTCACCAGTATTTGATGCTTAAGTAGTCAAAATGAGCCCCGTCTCTTCATTTCTTCCGAACGAGGCTCCACGTTTTGTTGTAACGACTCATTCACACTTAAACCTTGTACAGCTTGTATGAACACATGATTCACTATAATCACTGCAACAACCTCATCTACACGTTCTTGGGAGTAGGAATTTGTGGAATTGCATCAAACAAAGTGTGCCTTGATGATTTCTAGCATTTCTCACAAGTATTTGATGCTAATTACTCAAAAATGAGCCCGTCTCTTCATTTCATCCTAACGAGGCTCCTCTTTTCGTTGTAATGCCTCATTCACACTGAAGGATCTTGAAAACAACTTGTATGAACACATGATTGACTATATTCACCGCAACAACCACATCTACACTTTCTTGGGTCTAGGAATCTATTGAGTTGCATCAAACGAAGAGTTTTTGATGATTTCTAGCATTTCTCACCAGTATTTGATGCTTAATTAGTCAAAATGAGCCCGTCTCTTCATTTCTTCCTAACGAGGCTCCACGTTTTGTTGTAACGACTCATTCACACTTAAAACCTTGGAAACATCTTGTATGAACACATGATTCACTATATTCACTGCAACAACCTCATCTACACGTTCTTGGGACTAGGAATTTGTGGAATTGCATCAAACAGTGTGTCCTTGACGATTTCTAGCATTTCCCCCAAGTATTTGATGCATAATTAGTCAAAAATGAGCCCGTCTCTTCATCCCTTCCTAACGAGGCTCCTCTTTTCATTGTAATGCCTCATTCACACTGAAGGATCTTGAAAACAACTTGTATGAACACATGGTTGACTATATTCACCCCAACAACCACATCTACAATTTCTTGGGTCTAGGAATCTATTGAGTTGCATCAAACGAAGAATTTTTGATGATTTCTAGCATTTCTCACCAGTATTTGATGCTTAATTAGTCAGAAATGAGCCCGTCTCTTCATTTGTGCCTAACGAGGCTCCACGTTTTGTTGTAACGACTCATTCACACTTAAAAACCATGGAAACAGCTTATATGAACGCATGATTCACTATATTCACTGCAACAACCTCATCTACACGTTCTTGGGACTAGGAATTTGTGGAATTGCATCAAACAGTGTGTCTTTGATGATTTCTAGCATTTCTCACAAGTATTTGATGCTTAATTACTCAAAAATGAGCCCGTCTCTTCATTTCTGCCGAACGAGGCTCCACGTTTTGTGGTAACGACTCATTCACACTTAAATACCGTGGAAACAGCTTGTATGAACACATGATTCACTATATTCACTGCAACAACCTCATCTACACGTTCTTGGGACTAGGAATTTGTTGAATTGCATCAAACAAAGTGTCCTTGATGATTTCTAGCATTTCTCACCAGTATTTGATGCTTAATTAGTCAAAAATGAGCCCGTCTCTTCATTTCTGCCTAACGAGGCTCCACGTTTTGTTGTAAAGACTCATTCACACTTAAAAAGCTTGGAAACAGCTTGTATGAACACATAATTCACTATATTCACTGCAACAACCTCATCTACACGTTCTTGGGACTAGGAATTTGTGGAATTGCATCAAACAAAGTGTGCTTGATGATTTCTAGCATTTCTCACAAGTATTTGATGCTTAATTACTCAAAAATGAACCCGTCTCTTCATTTCATCCTAACAAGGCTCCCCTTTTCGTTGTAATGCCTCATTCACACTGAAGGATCTCGAAAACAACTTGTATGAACACATGATTGACTATATTCACCGCAACAACCACATCTACACTTTCTTGGGTCTAGGAATCTATTGAGTTGCATCAAACGAAGAGTTTTTGATTATTTCTAGCATTTCTCACCAGTATTTGATGCTTAATTAGTCAAAAATGAGCCCGTCTCTTCATTTCTTCCTAACGAGGCTCCACGTTTTGTTGTAACGACTCATTCACACTTAAAAAGCTTGGAAACAGCTTGTATGAACACATGATTCACTATACTCACTGCAACAACCTCATCTGCACGTTCTTGGGACTTGGAATTTGTGGAATTGCATCAAACAGTGTGTCCTTGAGGATTTCTAGCATTTCCCCCAAGTATTTGATGCATAATTAGTCAAAAATGAGCCCGTCTCTTCATTCCTTCCTAACGAGGCTCCTCTTTTCATTGTAATGCCTCATTCACACTGAAGGATCTTGAAAACAACATGTATGAACACATGATTGACTATATTCACCCCAACAACCACATCTACAATTTCTTGGGTCTAGGAATCTATTGAGTTGCATCAAACGAAGAATTTTTGATGATTTCTAGCATTTCTCACCAGTATTTGATGCTTAATTAGTCAAAAATGAGCCCGTCTCTTCATTTGTGCCTAACGAGGCTCCACGTTTTGTTGTAACGACTCATTCACACTTAAAAACCATGGAAACAGCTTATATGAACACATGATTCACTATATTCACAGCAACAACCTCATCTACACGTTCTTGGGACTAGGAATTTGTGGAATTGCATCAAACAGTGTGTCTTTGATGATTTCTAGCATTTCTCACAAGTATTTGATGCTTAATTACTCAAAAATGAGCCCGTCTCTTCATTTCTGCCGAGCGAGGCTCCACGTTTTGTGGTAACGACTCATTCACACTTAAATACCGTGGAAACAGCTTGTATGAACACATGATTCACTATATTCACTGCAACACCCTCATCTACACGTACTTGGGACTAGGAATTTGTGGAATTGCATCAAACAAAGTGACCTTGATGATTTCTAGCATTTCTCTCCAGTATTTGATGCTTAATTAGTCAAAAATGAGCCCGTCTCTTCATTTCTGCCTAACGAGGCTCCATGTTTTGTTGTAACGACTCATTCTGATGAGAACCATGGAGATGATGGGTGGAAGGCTTCAATAGATGCAAGAAGTCCATTGCCCATTCCAGAAGGCCCAATAACACAAGCTAGAGCTTCAATGGATGCAAGAGGTCCATTGCACATTCCAGAAGGCCCAATAACACGAGCTAGGGCCAAAAAGATTAAAGAGGCACTAAATGGGCTGATTCAGGAGATTCAAGCCAAGCAAGCTTCAAATGGTGCGAATTCAAGTTCTAAAGAGAGCCCAGGCCTAATTAATATAATTGGACTACTTAATGGGTCAGACTAAGTGATAGCATTCACTCCTAAATAGGAGTTCATTGTATGTGCTGGAATTAGTCCGAAATTCCTCCAAAATAGGGATTTCTCCTAAATAGGAATTTTGCCTCTTTAGGATTGCTATCTAAGCCTATAAATAGGCACCCCTTGTAAGCTTTGGAAATCAGACAACTTTCAGTGAAATAGAAAGCAAGGGTTTCTCCCTCGGTTCTTTTAAGAACTAAAGAACTTATCAAGAGGTTATCCTTCTTGTGGCGTTCAAATCGACTTATCACTCCCAATCCCTTTCTTTTCTGGAGTGTGGCGTCCATATCCTTCTTGAATACCCTAAGTTTGTGTTCCTTCGAATATTGGGTCTAGGGTTTGTGTTATTAACTCTGATTTAGCTTTCCTGGTTGTTCTTTGATTCATTGTGTGCGTTGGGTCCCTAAGCCACGTCTTTTTGGGGTTTTCCGCATCAGTTGGTATCAGAGCCTGGCTCTAAATCAGGTTGAATCCACTCACTCTTCAATTTTCTACCTTGTGATTTATTTATTTTGATTCTGATTCAATTTGTCTATCATGTGCATTACAATTCAAATGCACAAATCTGTTTGCTTGCAATCCTTCTCAACGTGCTAATTTCAATTCCAATTGCTATATCTAAGTGTTCTACTGTTGTTTTGTGTTGAGAAAAAGAAAAAGGAAAAAAAAAAAGAAAAAAAAAGAAGGATCAACGAAAAAAAAAAAAAAAAGAAAAGAAAGAAAAAGAACAAGAAAAAGAAGAAAAGAAAGGAAACATCAAATTCAAGTTATTGATAAAGTTAACAGTTTGGTCATATTGGCCACAATAATAACAAAGTTTTCTTGCTTAACTCCAATTCTGCCATCCATTTTCCTATGTTGTTATCCAAGTTTGTCCTCTAAATTTAACTTCCCTTATCCTGATTCTTTTTGTGAGTTTAGTTCATTAAAATCGTTTGCCTTGATATCCTTTTTCGTTTTTTGATTCCTTATTCTCCAATTTGTTCAATTCTACACCATTTATCTCATTCTGTTCAAAATCAATACTCTTGATTGTTCTTTATAGAGCTGAAAGGAGAAATCCGAGTGGTAAAAGGCAAGAGTGAAAGTTCATATAAAGAAAAAGCCATAAAGAGTGTAAACACGAGAGAGTGTGACACCTTCTTTTGAGTGAAACACGTGAGGGAGTGCTCTGTGAGGTATCTTATTATTTTGTAGAAGTAACACTATGACATCCAAAGACAAAGGTGCAGCTCAGGAGGGAGCTGGTGATGTGTCCTTCATGATCAAAGCTATGCAACAACAATTTGAGCGTATGAATACCAGATTTGATGATATGAGGGAGAGGATGGAGGAGCAATCTAATACTATAGCAGAGTTGCAAAGGAGGCATGGGGAGTATGAGGCTCCTAAAGCAAGAAGGCAGTTGAGACGTGCCTATGACCATGAAGATGATGTAGAAGATGATGAAATTGATGATCAAACTACTATGGTCCGAACTGCTAGCAATAGAAGGGATCAAAGAGAATTTGGGAGGCAAGGCACCTATGACCATAATTTGGGCAGTATTAAAATGACACTTCCTCCATTCCAAGGTAAGAATGATCCTGATGCATACCTAGAATGGGAGAAGAAGGTTGAATTGGTTTTTGATTGCCACAACTATTCTGAGGAGAAAAAGGTAAAGCTTGCTGCAGTTGAATTCACTGATTATGCTATTATTTGGTGGGATCAACTTGTTTTGACTAGGAGAAGGAATCGTGAGCGGCCTATTGATACATGGGAGGAGATGAAGGCTATCATGAGGAGGAGGTTTGTCCCTAATCACTATTACAGGGAGCTGTACCAAAGGCTGCAAGGGCTCACTCAGGGCACCAAAAGTGTGGAGGATTACCACAAGGAGATGGAGATTACCATGATTCGGGCGAATGTAGAAGAAGATAGAGAAGCAACAATGGCTCGATTTCTGCAAGGGCTAAATGGGGACATAGCAAACGTGGTTGAATTGCAACACTATGTGGAATTAGAAGACATGGTACACATGGCCATGAAAGTTGAAAGGCAACTCAAACGAAAGGGTTCCACACGGTTTGGGCAGAACTCAGGATCTACCTCATCTTGGAAGCCAAATTGGAATAAAAGGGACGAGATGACCAACTACAAGTCCAAAGCCGAGCTATCCAAGTACAAGAATGTGGGTTCTAGCAAGGAGGCAGGTAATTCTGACCCCCAACCAAGTAGAAATAGAGATGTTAAATGTTTTAAGTGTTTGGGCAGGGGTCACATTGCATCTCGATGTCCAAATAAGCGTGCAATGATCTTGAGAAGTAATGGTGAAGTTGAAACTGAAAGTGAATCAGATGATGATTCTATGCCATCATCAGAGGGTGAAAGTGATGGAGAGGAGTATCCAGTTAATGGAGTAGCTCTTGTTACAAGGCGAGCATTGAATGTGCAAGTAAAGGAAGAAAATGAGGTGCAACGAGATAACATCTTTCAGACGAGGTGTCTCATCAAAGATAAGGTATGTAGTATGATTATTGATGGTGGGAGTTGCACTAATGTTGCTAGCACAACTATGGTTGAGAAGTTGGATTTACCTACTATGAACCATCCTAGGCCATATAAGCTTCAATGGCTGAATGACAGTGGTGAAGTCAAGGTAAATAAGCAAGTGCTCATATCATTTTCTATCGGAAGGTACCGTGATGAAATTTTATGTGATGTTGTACCTATGCATGTGGGCCATATTCTATTAGGAAGACCATGGCAATTTGATAGGCGAGTTATGCATGATGGCTTCAAGAACCGATATTCCTTTGTAATGAATAAAAAACCCGTCACTCTTGTACCATTATCACCTCAACAAGCTTATGAGGATCAATTAAGGATTAAAAATGAGAGTGAACAGAAAAGAAAGATTGATAAAAGAGAAAAGAGAGGAGAAAACGTGATGACACAAGAGAAAGAGAAGAAAAGAGAAAGTTTCTATGCAAAAGGGAGTGATGTCAAAAGAGCATTCTATGTCAAACAACCTATGATCGTACTTCTGTACAAGGAGGCTTATTTTAACACTAACAAGTTTGACCCATCTTTGCCTAGTGTTGTTGTTGCTCTATTGCAGGAATTTGAAGATGTATTCCCTGATGATGTTCCAAGTGGATTGCCACCTAATAGAGGAATTGAGCATCAAATTGATTTCATCCCAGGTGCATCCATCCCTAACCGGCCAGCATATAAGAGTAATCCTGAGGAGACAAAGGAGCTTCAAAGACAGGTTGAGGAGCTTATTTCCAAAGGATATGTGAGGGAAAGCATGAGTCCATGTGCTGTTCCTGTCCTACTTGTACCCAAGAAAGATGGGACTTGGAGGATGTGTGTTGATTGTCGAGCAATCAACAAAATCACTGTAAAGTATCGTCACCCCATACCTAGATTAGATGACATGTTGGATGAATTGCATGGTTCCTGTGTCTTTTCTAAGATTGATTTGAAAAGCGGATATCATCAGATTAGGATGAGAGAGGGAGATGAGTGGAAAACAGCTTTCAAAACTAAGTACGGTCTGTATGAATGGCTTGTTATGCCATTTGGTCTCACTAATGCACCAAGCACTTTTATGCGACTAATGAATCATGTTTTGCGTCCATTCATTGGTAAATTTGTGGTTGTGTATTTTGATGATATTTTGGTCTATAGTAAAACCCTAGAAGAGCATCTTGATCATTTACGTTCTATTGTAAGTGTTTTACGTTCTGAAAAATTGTATGCTAACTTAAGGAAATGTTCCTTTTGTACTAATCAGATCACATTTCTTGGCTATGTGGTGAGTTCTAAAGGTGTTGAGGTTGACGAGGAAAAAGTTAAGGCAATTCGTGATTGGCCTACACCTCAGTCAATTAGTGATGTGCGTAGCTTTCATGGTCTAGCTAGTTTCTATAGACGCTTTGTTAGGGACTTTAGCACCATTGCTGCCCCACTCACTGAGCTTATAAAAAAGAACACGAGTTTTAGGTGGGGTAGTGACCAAGACAAGGCTTTTAATTGCATAAAGGAAAAATTAAGTTCTGCACCCCTACTTGCTTTACCTAACTTTGAAAAAGCTTTCGAGATTGAGTGTGATGCTTCAGGTATTGGCATTGGAGCTGTTTTGATGCAGGAAAGGCGCCCAATTGCTTACTTCAGTGAAAAGCTAAGTGGAGCAAGCCTTAATTATCCTACTTATGATAAAGAGATGTATGCATTGGTACGAGCTTTGGAGACATGGCAACATTACCTTTGGCCCAAGGAGTTTGTCATCCATACTGACCATGAATCGTTGAAGCACTTGAAGGGACAAGGAAAGTTGAACAAAAGACATGCTAAGTGGATTGAATTTATTGAGACCTTTCCCTACAACATCAAATATAAACAAGGTAAGGACAATGTGGTAGCTGATGCATTATCTCGCAGGTATGCCCTTATCTCTACACTTACTGCAAACTTATTAGGATTTGAACATATTAAAGATTTATATGTGAATGATCCGGACTTTGCTAACGTGTATGGAGCATGTGAGAAGTCAGCCTTTGAGAAGTTTTATAGGCATAAGGGTTTCTTATTTAGGGAAAATCGTTTATGCATGCCTATGAGTTCTTTAAGGGAGTTGGTTGTAAGAGAAGCTCATGAGGGTGGTTTAATGGGTCATTTCGGAGTTAGGAAAACCCTAGATGTCCTAAATGAACACTTCTTTTGGCCACGCATGAAACGAGATGTTGAGAGGATATGTGAGAAATGCATAACATGCAAACAGGCTAAATCTAGAGTTTTACCCCATGGCTTGTATACCCCTTTACCCATACCTAACCATCCCTGGGTTGATTTATCCATGGACTTTGTACTGGGATTGCCACGAACAAAACGGGGTAGGGATTCTGTATTTGTTGTTGTTGATAGATTTTCAAAGATGGCACACTTCATCCCATGCCATAAAACTGATGATGCAAACAATGTGGCTGACTTGTTCTTTAGAGAAGTAGTGCGTTTGCATGGCATGCCACGGAGCATTGTTTCAGACCGAGATACAAAGTTCTTAAGCTACTTCTGGAAGACTTTGTGGGGTAAGTTAGGTACTAAACTATTGTTTTCAACTACTTGTCATCCACAAACTGATGGGCAGACTGAGGTGGTTAATCGAACTCTTTCTACCCTTTTGCGTGCTATTATTCAAACAAATTTGAAAACATGGGAAGATTGTTTACCACATGTCGAGTTTGCATATAATAGAAGTGTTCATTCTACTACTAGCTACTCTCCATTTGAAATTGTATATGGTTTTAATCCATTGACTCCTCTGGATTTGGTACCTATACCTGTCAATGAGTATGCCAACGTTGATGGTGAACGCAAAGCTGACATGATAAAAAAATTGCATGAGAAGGTGCGGCAACATATTGAAAAACGAACTGAGCAATACGCATCCCATGTCAACAAGGGACGAAAGAAGGTGGTGTTTGAACCTGGTGATTGGGTTTGGGTGCATATGCGCAAGGAACGATTCCCAGCACAGAGACGTTCAAAGCTACAACCTAGAGGAGATGGCCCCTTCCAAGTTCTAGCACGAATTAATGACAATGCTTATAAGTTGGAACTTCCTGGTGAGTATAATGTGAGTGCCACATTTAACGTTTCTGACCTTTCCCCTTTTGATGTAGGTGATGATTCGAGGGCGAATCCTTTTGAGGAAGGGGGGAATGATGAGAACCATGGAGATGATGGGTGGAAGGCTTCAATAGATGCAAGAAGTCCATTGCCCATTCCAGAAGGCCCAATAACACAAGCTAGAGCTTCAATGGATGCAAGAGGTCCATTGCACATTCCAGAAGGCCCAATAACACGAGCTAGGGCCAAAAAGATTAAAGAAGCACTAAATGGGCTGATTCAGGACATTCAAGCCAAGCAAGCTTCAAATGGTGCGAATTCAAGTTCTAAAGAGAGCCCAGGCCTAATTAATATAATTGGACTACTTAATGGGTCAGACTAAGTGATAGCATTCACTCCTAAATAGGAGTTCATTGTATGTGCTGGAATTAGTCCGAAATTCCTCCAAAATAGGGATTTCTCCTAAATAGGAATTTTGCCTCTTTAGGATTGCTATCTAAGCCTATAAATAGGCACCCCTTGTAAGCTTTGGAAATCAGACAACTTTCAGTGAAATAGAAAGCAAGGGTTTCTCCCTCGGTTCTTTTAAGAACTAAAGAACTTATCAAGAGGTTATCCTTCTTGTGGCGTTCAAATCGACTTATCACTCCCAATCCCTTTCTTTTCTGGAGTGTGGCGTCCATATCCTTCTTGAATACCCTAAGTTTGTGTTCCTTCGAATATTGGGTCTAGGGTTTGTGTTATTAACTCTGATTTAGCTTTTCTGGTTGTTCTTTGATTCATTGTGTGCGTTGGGTCCCTAAGCCACGTCTTTTTGGGGTTTTCCGCATCACATTCACACTTAAAAACCATGGAAAGAGCTTCTATGAACACATGATTCACTATATTCACTGCAACAACCTCATCTACACGTTCTTGGGACTAGGAATTTGTGGAATTGCATCAAACAGTGTGTCCTTCACGATTTCTAGCATTTCTCCCAAGTATTTGATGCATAATTAGTCAAAAATGAGCCCGTCTCTTCATTCCTTCCTAACGAGGCTCCTCTTTTCATTGTAATGCCTCATTCACAATGAAGGATCTTGAAAACAACTTTTCTGAACACATGATTGACTATATTCACCCCAGCAACCACATCTACAATTTCTTGGGTCTAGGAATCTATTGAGTTGCATCAAACGAAGAATTTTTGATGATTTCTAGCATTTCTCACCAGTATTTGATGCATAATTAGTCAAAAATGAGCCTGTCTCTTCATTTGTGCCTACCGAGGCTCCACGTTTTGTTGTAACGACTCATTCACACTTAAAAACCATGGAAACAGCTTGTATGAACACATGATTCGCCATATTCACTGCAACAACCTCATCTACACGTTCTTGCGACTAGGAATTTGTGGAATTGCATCAAACAGTGTGTCTTTGATGATTTCTAGCATTTCTCACAAGTATTTGATGCTTAATTACTCAAAAATGAGCCCGTCTCTTCATTTCTGCCTAACGAGGCTCCACGTTTTGTTGTAATGACTCATTCACACTTAAATACCTTGGAAACAGCTTGTATGAACACATGATTCACTATATTCACTGCAACAACCTCATCTACACGTTCTTGGGACTAGGAATTTGTGGAATTGCATCAAACAAAGTGTCCTTGATGACTTCTAGCATTTCTCACCAGTATTTGATGCTTAATTAGTCACAAATGAGCCAGTCTCTTCATTTCTTCCTAACGAGGCTCCACGTTTTGTTGTTACGACACATTCACACTTAAAAACCTTGGAAACAGCTTGTATGAACACATGATTCACTATATTCACTGCAACAACCTCATCTACACGTTCTTGGGACTAGGAATTTGTGGAATTGCATCAAACAAAGTGTGCTTGATGATTTCTAGCATTTCTCACAAGTATTTGATGCTTAATTACTCAAAAATGAGCCTGTCTCTTCATTTCATCCTAACGAGGCTCCTCTTTTCGTTGTAATGCCTCATTCACACTGAAGGATCTCGAAAACAACTTGTATGAACACATGATTGACTATATTCAGCGCAACAACCACATCTACACTTTCTTGGGTCTAGGAATCTATTGAGTTGCATCAAACGAAGAGTTTTTGATGATTTCTAGCATTTCTCACAAGTATTTGATGCTTAATTAGTCAAAAATGAGCCCGTCTCTTCATTTCTTCCTAACGAGGCTCCACGTTTTGTTGTAACGGCTCATTCACACTTAAAAAGCTTGGAAACAGCTTCTATGAACACATGATTCACTATACTCACGGCAACAACCTCATCTACACGTTCTTGGGACTAGGAATTTGTGGAATTGCATCAAACAAAGTGTCCTTGATGATTTCTAGCATTTCTCACAAGTATTTGATGCTTAATTACTCAAAAATGAGCCCGTCTCTTCATTTCATCCTAACGAGGCTCCTCTTTTCGTTGTAATGCCTCATTCACACTGAAGGATCTTGAAAACAACATGTATGAACACATGATTGACTATATTCACCGCAGCAACCACTTCTACACTTTCTTGGGTCTAGGAATCAATTGAGTTGCATCAAACAAAGTGTCCTTGATGATTTCTAGCATTTCTCACCAGTATTTGATGCTTAATTAGTCAAAAATGAGCCCGTCTCTTCATTTCTGCCTACCGAGGCTCCACGTTTTGTTGTAACGACTCATTCACACTTAAAAACCATGGAAAGAGCTTGTACGAACACATGATTCCCTATATTCACTGCAACAACCTCATCTACACGTGTTTGGGACTAGGAATTTGTGGAATTGCATCAAACAGTGTGTCTTTGACGATTTCTAGCATTTCTCACAAGTATTTGATGCTTAATTACTCAAAAATGAGCCCGTCTCTTCATTTCTGCCTAACGAGGCTCCACGTTTTGTTGTAACGACTCATTCACACTTAAAAACCATGGAAACAGCTTGTATGAACAGATGATTCGCTATATTCACTGCAACAACCTCATCTACACGTTCTTGGGACTAGGAATTTGTGGAATTGCATCAAACAAAGTGTCCTTGATGATTTCTCGCATTTCTCACATGTATTTGATGCTTAATTACTCAAAAATGTGCCCGTCTCTTCATTTCATCCTAGCGAGGCTCCTCTTTTCGTTGTAATGCCTCATTCACACTGAAGGATCTCGAAAACAACTTGTATGAACACATGATTGACTATATTTACCGCAAGAACCACATCTACACTTTCTTGGGTCTAGGAATCTATTGAGTTGCATCAAACGAACAGTTTTTGATGATTTCTATCATTTCTCACCAGTATTTGATGCTTAATTAGTCAAAAAAGAGCCCGTGTCTTCATTTCTTCCTAACGAGGCTCCACGTTTTGTTGTAACGACTCATTCACACTTAAAAACCTTGGAAACAGCTTGTATGAACACATGATTCACTATATTCACTGCAACAACCTCATCTACGCGATCTTGGGAGTAGGAATTTGTCGAATTGCATCAAACAAAGTGTCCTTGATGATTTCTAGCAGTTCTCACATGTATTTGATGCTTAATTACTCAAAAATGTGCCCGTCTCTTCATTTCTGCCTAACGAGGCACCACATTTTGTTGTAACGACTCATTCACACTTAAAAACCTTGGAAACAGCTTGTATGAACACATGATTCACTATATTCACTGCAACAACCACATCTACACGTTCTTGGCACTAGGAATTTGTGGAATTGCATCAAACAAAGTGTCCTTGATGATTTCTAGCATTTCTCACAAGTATTTGATGCTTAATTACTCAAAAATGAGCCCGTGTCTTCATTTCATCCTAACGAGGCTGCTCTTTTCATTGTAATGCCTCATTCACACTGAAGGATCTTGAAAACAACTTGTATGAACACATGATAGACAATATTCACCGCAACAACCACATCTACACTTTCTTCGGTCTAGGAATCTATTGAGTTGCATCAAACAAAGAGTTTTTGATGATTTCTAGCATTTCTCACCAGTATTTGATGCTTTATTAGTCAAAAATGCGCCCGTCTCTTCTTTTCTTCCTAACGAGGCTCCACATTTTGTTGTAACGACTCATTCACACTTAAAAAGCTTGGAAACAGCTTGTATGAACAGATGATTCACTATATTCACTGCAACAACCTCATCTACACGTTCTTGGGGCTAGGAATTTGTGGAATTGCATCAAACAAAGTGTCCTTGATGATTTCTAGCATTTCTCTCCAGTATTTGATGCTTAATTAGTCAAAAATGAGCCCGTCTCTTCATTTCTGCCTAACGAGGCTCCACGTTTTGTTGTAACGACTCATTCACACTTAAAAGCCATGGAAACAGCTTGTATGAACACATGATTCACTATATTCACTGCAACAACCTCATCTACACGTTCTTGGGACTAGGAATTTGTGGAATTGCATCAAACAAAGTGTCCTTGATGATTTCTAGCATATCTCACAAGTATTTGATGCTTAATTACTCAAAAATGAGCCCGTCTCTTCATTTCATCCAAACGAGGCTCCTCTTTTCGTTGTAATGCCTCATTCACACTGAAGGATCGTGCAAACAACTTGTATGAACACATGATTGACTATATTCACCGCGAGAACCACATCTACACTTTCTTGGGACTAGGAATCTATTGAGTTGCATCAAACGAAGAGTTTTTGATGATTTCTAGCATTTCTCACCAGTATTTGATGCTTAATTAGTCAAAAATGAGCCCGTCTCTTCATTTCTTCCTAACGAGGCTCCACGTTTTGTTGTAACGACTCATTCACACTTAAAAAGCTTGGAAACAGCTTGTATGAACACATAATTCACAATATTCACTGCAACAACCTCATCTACACGTTCTTGGGACTAGGAATTTGTGGAATTGCATCAAACAAAGTGTGCTTGATGATTTCTAGCATATCTCACAAGTATTTGATGCTTAATTACTCAAAAATGAGCCCGTCTCTTCATTTCATCCAAACGAGGCTCCTCTTTTCGTTGTAATGCCTCATTCACACTGAAGGATCTCGAAAACAACTTGTATGAACACATGATTGACTATATTAACCGCAACAACCACATCTACACTTTCTTGGGTCTAGGAATCTATTGAGTTGCATCAAACGAAGAGTTTTTGATTATTTCTAGCATTTCTCACCAGTATTTGATGCTTAATTAGTCAAAAATGAGCCCGTCTCTTCATTTCTTCCTAACGAGGCTCCACGTTTTGTTGTAACGACTCATTCACACTTAAAAAGCTTGGAAACAGCTTGTATGAACACATGATTCACTATACTCACTGCAACAACCTCATCTCCACGTTCTTGGGACTAGGAATTTGTGGAATTGCATCAAACAGTGTGTCCTTGACGATTTATAGCATTTCCCCCAAGTATTTGATGCATAATTAGTCAAAAATGAGCCCGTCTCTTCATTCCTTCCTAACGAGGCTCCTCTTTTCATTGTAATGCCTCATTCACACTGAAGGATCTTGAAAACAACTTGTATGAACACATGATTGACTATATTCACCCCAACAACCACATCTACAATTTCTTGGGTCTAGGAATCTATTGAGTTGCATCAAACGAAGAATTTTTGATGATTTCTAGCATTTCTCACCAGTATTTGATGCTTAATTAGTCAGAAATGAGCCCGTCTCTTCATTTGTGCCTAACGAGGCTCCACGTTTTGTTGTAACGACTCATTCACACTTAAAAACCATGGAAACAGCTTATATGAACACATGATTCACTATATTCACTGCAACAACCTCATCTACACGTTCTTGGGACTAGGAATTTGTGGAATTGCATCAAACAGTGTGTCTTTGATGATTTCTAGCATTTCTCACAAGTATTTGATGCTTAATTACTCAAAAATGATCCCGTCTCTTCATTTCTGCCGAGCGAGGCTCCACGTTTTGTGGTAACGACTCATTCACACTTAAATACCGTGGAAACAGCTTGTATGAACACATGATTCACTATATTCACTGCAACACCCTCATCTACACGTACTTGGGACTAGGAATTTGTGGAATTGCATCAAACAAAGTGTCCTTGATGATTTCTAGCATTTCTCACCAGTATTTGATGCTTAATTAGTCAAAAATGAGCCCGTCTCTTCATTTCTGCCTAACGAGGCTCCACGTTTTGTTGTAACGACTCATTCACACTTAAAAAGCTTGGAAACAGCTTGTATGAACACATGATTCACTATATTCACTGCAACAACCTCATCTACACGTTCGTGGGACTAGGAATTTGTGGAATTGCATCAAACAAAGTGTCCTTGATGATTTCTAGCATTTCTCCCAAGTATTTGATGCTTAATTACTCAAACATGAGCCCGTCTCTTCATTTCATCCTAACGAGGCTCCTCTTTTCGTTGTAATGCCTCATTCACACTGAAGGATCTCGAAAACAACTTGTATGAACACATGATTGACTATATTCACCGCACGAACCACATCTACACTTTCTTGGGTCTAGGAATCTATTGAGTTGCATCAAACGAAGAGTTTTTCATGATTTCTATCATTTTTCACCAGTATTTGATGCTTAATTAGTCAAAAACGAGCCCGTCTCTTCATTTCTTCCTAACGAGGCTCCACATTTTGTTGTAACGACTCATTCACACTTAAAAACCTTGGAAACAGCTTGTATGAACACATGATTCACTATATTCACTGAAACAACCTCATCTACACGTTCTTGGGAGTAGGAATTTGTGGAATTGCATCAAACAGTTTGTCCTTGATGATTTCTAGCATTTCCCCCAAGTATTTGATGCATAATTAGTCAAAAATGAGCCCGTCTCTTCATTCCTTCCTAACGAGGCTCCTCTTTTCATTGTAATGCCTCATTCACACTTAAGGATCTTGAAAACAACTTGTATGAACACATGATTGACTATATTCACCCCAACAACCACATCTACAATTTCTTCGGTCTAGGAATCTATTGAGTTGCATCAAACGAAGACTTTTTGATAATTTCTAGCATTTCTCACCAGTATTTGATGCTTAATTAGTCAGAAATGAGCCTGTCTCTTCATTTGTGCCTAACGAGGCTCCACGTTTTGTTGTAACGACTCATTCACACATAAAAACCATGGAAACAGCTTATATGAACACATGATTCACTATATTCACAGCAACAACCTCATCTACACGTTCTTGGGACTAGGAATTTGTGGAATTGCATCAAACAGTGTTTCTTTGATGATTTCAAGCATTTCTCACAAGTATTTGATGCTTAATTACTCAAAAATGAGCCCATCTCTTCATTTCTGCCGAACGAGGCTCCACGTTTTGTGGTAACGACTCATTCACACTTAAATACCGTGGAAACAGCTTGTATGAACACATGATTCACTATATTCACTGCAACACCCTCATCTACACGTACTTGGGACTAGGAATTTGTGGAATTGCATCAAACAAAGTGTCCTTGATGATTTCTAGCATTTCTCACCAGTATTTGATGCTTAATTAGTCAAAAATGAGCCTGTCTCTTCATTTCTGCCTAACGAGGCTCCACGTTTTGTTGTAACGACTCATTCACACTTAAAAAGCTTGGAAACAGCTTGTATGAACACATGATTCACTATATTCACTGCAACAACCTCATCTACACGTTCGTGGGACTAGGAATTTGTGGAATTGCATCAAACAAAGTGTCCTTGATTATTTCTAGCATTTCTCCCAAGTATTTGATGCTTAATTACTCAAAAATGAGCCCGTCTCTTCATTTCATCCTAATGAGGCTCCTCTTTTCGTTGTAATGCCTCATTCACACTGAAGGATCTTGAAAACAACTTGTATGAACACATGATAGACAACATTCACCGCAACAACCACATCTACACTTTCTTCGGTCTAGGAATCTATTGAGTTGCATCAAACGAAGAGTTTTTGATGATTTCTAGCATTTCTCACCAGTATTTGATGCTTTATTAGTCAAAAATGAGCCCGTCTCTTCTTTTGTGCCTAACAAGGCTCCACGTTTTGTTGTAACAACTCATTCACACTTAAAAACCATGGAAACAGCTTATATGAACACATGATTCACTATATTCACTGCAACAACCTCATCTACACGTTCTTGGGACTAGGAATTTGTGGAATTGCATCAAACAGTGAGTCTTTCATGATTTCTAGCATTTCTCACAAGTATTTGATGCTTAATTACTCAAAAATGAGCCCGTCTCTTCATTTCTGCCGAACGAGGCTCCACGTTTTGTGGTAACGACTCATTCACACTTAAATACCGTGGAAACAGCTTGTATGAACACATGATGTTCACAGCAACAACCTCATCTACACGTTCTTGGGACTAGGAATTTGTTGAATTGCATCAAAGAAAGTGTCCTTGATGATTTCTAGCATTTCTCACCAGTATTTGATGCTTAATTAGTCAAAAATGAGCCCGTCTCTTCATTTCTGCCTAACGAGGCTCCACGTTTTGTTGTAACGACTCATTCACACTTAAAAAGCTTGGAAACAGCTTGTATGAACACATAATTCACTATATTCACTGCAACAACCTCATCTTCACGTTCTTAGGACTAGGAATTTGTGGAATTGCATCAAACAAAGTGTGCTTGATGATTTCTAGCATTTCTCACAAGTATTTGATGCTTAATTAGTCAAAAATGAGCCCGTCTCTTCATTTCTGCCTAACGAGGCTCCACGTTTTGTTGTAACGACTCATTCACACTTAAAAGCCATGGAAACAGCTTGTATGAACACATGATTCACTATATTCACTGCAACAACCTCATCTACACGTTCTTGGGACTAGGAATTTGTGGAATTGCATCAAACAAAGTGTCCTTGATGATTTCTAGCATATCTCACAAGTATTTGATGCTTAATTACTCAAAAATGAGCCCGTCTCTTCATTTCTGCCTAACGAGGCTCCACGTTTTGTTGTAACGACTCATTCACACTTAAAAACCATGGAAACAGCTTGTATGAACACATGATTCACTATATTCACCGCAACAACCTCATCTACACTTTCTTGGGACTAGGAATCTATGGAGTTGCATCAAACGAAGAGTTTTTGATGATTTCTAGCATTTCTCACCAGTATTTGATGCTTAATTAGTCAAAAATGAGCCCGTCTCTTCATTTCTGCCTAACGAGGCTCCACGTTTTGTTGTAACGACTCATTCACACTTAAAAGCCTTGGAAACAGCTTGTATGAACACATGATTCACTATATTCACTGCAACAACCTCATCTACACGTTCTTGGGACTAGGAATTTGTGGAATTGCATCAAACAAAGTGTCCTTGATGATTTCTAGCATTTCTCACAAGTATTTGATGCTTAATTACTCAAAAATGAGCCCGTCTCTTCATTTCTTCCTAACGAGGCTCCACGTTTTGTTGTAACGACTCATTCACACTTAAAAAGCTTGGAAACAGCTTGTATGAACACATGATTCACTATATTCACTGCAACAACCTCATCTACACGTTCTTGGGACTAGGAATTTGTGGAATTGCATCAAACAAAGTGTCCTTGATGATTTCTAGCATTTCTCACAAGTATTTGATGCTTAATTACTCAAAAATGAGCCCGTCTCTTCATTTCATCCTAACGAGGCTCCTCTTTTCGTTGTAATGCCTCATTCACACTGAAGGATCTTGAAAACAACTTGTATGAACACATGATTGACTATATTCACCGCAACAACCACATCTACACTTTCTTGGGTCTAGGAATCTATTGAGTTGCATCAAACGAAGAGTTTTTGATATTTCTAGCATTTCTCACCAGTATTTGATGCTTAATTAGTCAAAAATGAGCCCGTCTCTTCATTTCTGCCTAACGAGGCTCCACGTTTTGTTGTAACGACTCATTCACACTTAAAAAGCCATGGAAACAGCTTGTATGAACACATGATTCACTATATTCACTGCAACAACCTCATCTACACGTTCTTGGGACTAGGAATTTGTGGAATTGCATCAAACAAGTGTCCTTTGATGATTTCTAGCATTTCTCACAAGTATTTGATGCTTAATTACTCAAAAATGAGCCCGTCTCTTCATTTCTGCCGAACGAGGCTCCACATTTTGTTGTAACGACTCATTCACACTTAAAAAGCTTGGAAACAGCTTGTATGAACACATGATTCACTATATTCACTGCAACAACCCTCATCTACACGTTCTTGGGACTAGGAATTTGTGGAATTGCGTCAAACAAAGTGTCCTTGATGATTTCTAGCATTTCTCACCAGTATTTGATGCTTAATTAGTCAAAAATGAGCCCGTCTCTTCATTTCTGCCTAACGAGGCTCCACATTTTGTTGTAACGACTCATTCACACTTAAAAAGCTTGGAAAGGCTTGTATGAACACATGATTCACTATATTCACTGCAACAACCTCATCTACACGTTCTTGGGACTAGGAATTTGTGGAATTGCGTCAAACAAAGTGTCCTTGATGATTTCTAGCATTTCTCACAAGTATTTGATGCTTAATTACTCAAAAATGAGCCCGTCTCTTCATTTCTGCCTAGCAAGGCTCCACGTTTTGTTGTAACGACTCATTCACACTTAAAAACCTTGGAAACAGCTTGTATGAACACATGATTCACTATATTCACTGCAACAACCTCATCTGCACGTTCTTGGGACTAGGAATTTGTCGAATTGCATCAAACAAAGTGTCCTTGATGATTTCTAGCATTTCTCACAAGTATTTGATGCTTAATTACTCAAAAATGAGCCCGTCTCTTCATTTCTGCCTAACGACGCTCCTCTTTTCGTTGTAATGCCTCCTTCACACAGAAGGATCTTGAAAACAACTTGTATGAACACATGATTGACTATATTCACCGCAACAACCACATTTACACTTTCTTGGGTCTAGGAATCTATTGAGTTGCATCAAACGAAGAGTTTTTGATAATTTCTAGCATTTCTCACCAGTATTTGATGCTTAATTAGTCAAAAATGCTCCCGTCTCTTCATTTCTGCCTAACGAGGCTCCATGTTTTGTTGTAACGACTCATTCACACTGAAAAAGCTTGGAAACAGCTTGTATGAACACATGATTCACTATATTCACTGCAACAACCTCATCTACACGTTCTTGGGACTAGGAATTTGTGGAATTGCATCAAACAAAGTGTCCTTGATGATATCTAGCATTTCTCACAAGTCTTTGATGCTTAATTACTCAAAAATGAGCCCGTCTCTTCATTTCTGCCTAACGAGGCTCCACATTTTGTTGTAACGACTCATTCACACTTAAAAAGCTTGGAAAGGGCTTGTATGAACACATGATTCACTATATTCACTGCAACAACCTCATCTACACGTTCTTGGGACTAGGAATTTGTGGAATTGCGTCAAACAAAGTGTCCTTGATGATTTCTAGCATTTCTCAAAAGTATTTGATGCTTAATTACTCAAAAATGAGCCCGTCTCTTCATTTCTGCCTAACGAGGCTCCACATTTTGTTGTAACGACTCATTCACACTTAAAAAGCTTGGAAAGGGCTTGTATGAACACATGATTCACTATATTCACTGCAACAACCTCATCTACACGTTCTTGGGACTAGGAATTTGTGGAATTGCGTCAAACAAAGTGTCCTTGATGATTTCTAGCATTTCTCACCAGTATTTGATGCTTAATTAGTCAAAAATGAGCCCGTCTCTTCATTTCTGCCTAACGAGGCTCCACGTTTCGTTGTAACGACTCATTCACACTTAAAATCCATGGAAACAGCTTGTATGAACATATGATTCACTATATTCACAGCAACAACCTCATCTACACGTTCTTGGGACTGGGAATTTGTGGAATTGCATCAAACAAAGTGTCCTAGATGATTTGTAGCATTTCTCAAAAGTATTTGATGCTTAATTACTCAAAAATGAGCCCGTCTCTTCATTTCTGCCTAACGAGGCTCCACATTTTGTTGTAACGACTCATTCACACTTAAAAAGCTTGGAAAGGGCTTGTATGAACACATGATTCACTATATTCGCTGCAACAACCTCATCTACACGTTCTTGGGACTAGGAATTTGTGGAATTGCGTCAAACAAAGTGTCCTTGATGATTTCTAGCATTTCTCACCAGTATTTGATGCTTAATTAGTCAAAAATGAGCCCGTCTCTTCATTTCTGCCTAACGAGGCTCCACGTTTTGTTGTAACGACTCATTCGCACTTAAAATCCATGGAAACAGCTTGTATGAACACATGATTCACTATATTCACGGCAACAACCTCATCTACACGTTCTTGGGACTAGGAATTTGTGGAATTGCATCAAACAAAGTGTCCTTGATGATTTCTAGCATTTGTCAGAAGTATTTCATGCTTAATTAGTCAAAAATGAGCCCGTCTCTTCATTTCTGCCTAACGAGGCTCCACGTTTTGTTGTAACGACTCATTCACACTTAAAAAGCTTGGAAACAGCTTGTATGAACACATGATTCACTATATTCACTGCAACAACCTCATCTACACGTTCTTGGGAATAGGAATTTGTGGAATTGCATGAAACAAAGTGTCCTAGATGATTTCTAGCATTTCTGACAAGTATTTGATGCTAAATTACTCAAAAATGAGCCCGTCTCTTCATTTCTGCCTAACGAGGCTCCACGTTTTGTTGTAACGACTCATTCACACTTAAAAAGCTTGGAAACAGCTTGTATGAACACATGATTCACTATATTCATTGCAACAACCTCATCTACACGTTCTTGGGACTAGGAATTTGTGGAATTGCATCCAACAAAGTGTCCTTGATGATTTCTAGCATTTCTCCCAAGTATTTGATGCTTAATTAGTCAAAAATGAGCCCATCTCTTCATTTCTGCCTAACGAGGCTCCACGTTTTGTTGTAACGACTCATTCACACTTAAAAGCCATGGAAACAGCTTGTATGAACACATGATTCACTATATTCACTGCAACAACCTCATCTACACGTTCTTGGGACTAGGAATTTGTCGAATTGCATCAAACAAAGTGTCCTTGATGATTTCTAGCATTTCTCACCAGTATTTGGTGCTTAATTACTCAAAAATGAGCCCGTCTCTTCATTTCTGCCTAACGAGGCTCCACGTTTTGTTGTAACGACTCATTCACACTTAAAAAGCTCGGAAACAGCTTTTATGAACACATGATTCACTATATTCACTGCAACAACCTCATCTACACGTTCTTGGGACTAGGAATTTGTGGAATTGCATCAAACAAAGTGTCCTTGATCATTTCTAGCATTTCTCACAAGTATTTGATGCTTAATTAGTCAAAAATGAGCCCGTCTCTTCATTTCATCCTAACCAGGCTCCTCTTTTCGTTGTAATGCCTCATTCACACAGAAGGATCTTGAAAACAACTTGTATGAACACATGATTGACTATATTCACCGCAGCAACCACATCTACACTTTCTTGGATCAAGGAATCTATTGAGTTGCATCAAACGAAGAGTTTTTGATGATTTCTAGCATTTCTCACCAGTATTTAATGCTTAATTAGTCAAAAATGAGCCCATCTCTTCATTTCTTCCTAACGAGGCTCCACGTTTTGTTGTAACGACTCATTCACACTTAAAAAGCTTGGAAACAGCTTGTATGAACACATGATTCACTATATTCACTGCAACAGCCTCATGTACATGTTCCTGGGACTAGGAATTTGTGGAATTTCATCAAACAAAGTGTCCTTGATGATTTCTAGCATTTCTCACAAGTATTTGATGCTTAATTACTCAAAAATGAGCCCGTCTCTTCATTTCATCCTAACGAGGCTCCTCTTTTCGTTGTAATGCCTCATTCCCACTGAAGGATCTTGAAAACAACTTGTATGAACGCATGATTGACTATATTCACCGCAACAACCACATCTACACTTTCTTGGGTCTAGGAATCTATTGAGTTGCATCAAACGAAGAGTTTTTGATGATTTCTAGCATTTCTCACCAGTATTTGATGCTTAATTAGTCAAAAATGAGCCCGTCTCTTCATTTCTTCCTAACGAGGCTCCACGTTTTGTTGTAACGACTCATTCACACTTAAAAAGCTTGGAAACAGCTTGTATGAACACATGATTCACTATATTCACAGCAACAACCTCTTCTACACGTTCTTGGGACTAGGAATTTGTGGAATTGCGTCAAACAAAGTGTCCTTGATGATTTCTAGCATTTCTCAAAAGTATTTGATGCTTAATTACTCAAAAATGAGCCCGTCTCTTCCTTTCTGCCTAACGAGGCTCCACATTTTGTTGTAACGACTCATTCACACTTAAAAAGCTTGGAAAGGGCTTGTATGAACACATGATTCACTATATTGACTGCAACAACCTCATCTACACGTTCTTGGGACTAGGAATTTGTGGAATTGCGTCAAACAAAGTGTCCTTGATGATTTCTAGCATTTCTCACCAGTATTTGATGCTTAATTAGTCAAAAATGAGCCCGTCTCTTCATTTCTGCCTAACGAGGCTCCACGTTTCGTTGTAACGACTCATTCACACTTAAAATCCATGGAAACCGCTTGTATGAACACATGATTCACTATATTCACAGCAACAACCTCATCTACACGTTCTTGGGACTAGGAATTTGTGGAATTGCATCAAACAAAGTGTCCTAGATGATTTCTAGCATTTCTCAAAAGTATTTGATGCTTAATTACTCAAAAATGAGCCCGTCTCTTCATTTCTGCCTAACGAGGCTCCACATTTTGTTGTAACGACTCATTCACACTTAAAAAGCTTGGAAAGGGCTTGTATGAACACATGATTCACTATATTCACTGCAACAACCTCATCTACACGTTCTTGGGACTAGGAATTTGTGGAATTGCGTCAAACAAAGTGTCCTTGATGATTTCTAGCATTTCTCACCAGTATTTGATGCTTAATTAGTCAAAAATGAGCCCGTCTCTTCATTTCTGCCTAACGAGGCTCCACGTTTTGTTGTAACGACTCATTCACACTTAAAATCCATGGAAACAGCTTGTATGAACACATGATTCACTATATTCACGGCAACAACCTCATCTACACGTTCTTGGGACTAGGAATTTGTGGAATTGCATCAAACAAAGTGTCCTTGATGATTTCTAGCATTTGTCAGAAGTATTTCATGCTTAATTAGTCAAAAATGAGCCCGTCTCTTCATTTCTGCCTAACGAGGCTCCACGTTTTGTTGTAACGACTCATTCACACTTAAAATCCATGGAAACAGCTTGTATGAACACATGATTCACTATATTCACGGCAACAACCTCATCTACACGTTCTTGGGACTAGGAATTTGTGGAATTGCATCAAACAAAGTGTCCTTGATGATTTCTAGCATTTGTCAGAAGTATTTCATGCTTAATTAGTCAAAAATGAGCCCGTCTCTTCATTTCTGCCTAACGAGGCTCCACGTTTTGTTGTAACGACTCATTCACACTTAAAAAGCTTGGAAACAGCTTGTATGAACACATGATTCACTATATTCACTGCAACAACCTCATCTACACGTTCTTGGGAATAGGAATTTGTGGAATTGCATGAAACAAAGTGTCCTAGATGATTTCTAGCATTTCTCACAAGTATTTGATGCTTAATTACTCAAAAATGAGCCCGTCTCTTCATTTCTGCCTAACGAGGCTCCACGTTTTGTTGTAACGACTCATTCACACTTAAAAAGCTTGGAAACAGCTTGTATGAACACATGATTCACTATATTCACTGCAACAACCTCATCTACACGTTCTTGGGAATAGGAATTTGTGGAATTGCATGAAACAAAGTGTCCTAGATGATTTCTAGCATTTCTGACAAGTATTTGATGCTAAATTACTCAAAAATGAGCCCGTCTCTTCATTTCTGCCTAACGAGGCTCCACGTTTTGTTGTAACGACTCATTCACACTTAAAAAGCTTGGAAACAGCTTGTATGAACACATGATTCACTATATTCACTGCAACAACCTCATCTACACGTTCTTGGGACTAGGAATTTGTGGAATTGCATCCAACAAAGTGTCCTTGATGATTTCTAGCATTTCTCCCAAGTATTTGATGCTTAATTAGTCAAAAATGAGCCCATCTCTTCATTTCTGCCTAACGAGGCTCCACGTTTTGTTGTAACGACTCATTCACACTTAAAAGCCATGGAAACAGCTTGTATGAACACATGATTCACTATATTCACTGCAACAACCTCATCTACACGTTCTTGGGACTAGGAATTTGTCGAATTGCATCAAACAAAGTGTCCTTGATGATTTCTAGCATTTCTCACCAGTATTTGGTGCTTAATTACTCAAAAATGAGCCCGTCTCTTCATTTCTGCCTAACGAGGCTCCACGTTTTGTTGTAACGACTCATTCACACTTAAAAAGCTCGGAAACAGCTTTTATGAACACATGATTCACTATATTCACTGCAACAACCTCATCTACACGTTCTTGGGACTAGGAATTTGTGGAATTGCATCAAACAAAGTGTCCTTGATCATTTCTAGCATTTCTCACAAGTATTTGATGCTTAATTAGTCAAAAATGAGCCCGTCTCTTCATTTCATCCTAACCAGGCTCCTCTTTTCGTTGTAATGCCTCATTCACACAGAAGGATCTTGAAAACAACTTGTATGAACACATGATTGACTATATTCACCGCAGCAACCACATCTACACTTTCTTGGATCAAGGAATCTATTGAGTTGCATCAAACGAAGAGTTTTTGATGATTTCTAGCATTTCTCACCAGTATTTAATGCTTAATTAGTCAAAAATGAGCCCATCTCTTCATTTCTTCCTAACGAGGCTCCACGTTTTGTTGTAACGACTCATTCACACTTAAAAAGCTTGGAAACAGCTTGTATGAACACATGATTCACTATATTCACTGCAACAGCCTCATGTACATGTTCCTGGGACTAGGAATTTGTGGAATTTCATCAAACAAAGTGTCCTTGATGATTTCTAGCATTTCTCACAAGTATTTGATGCTAATTACTCAAAAATGAGCCCGTCTCTTCATTTCATCCAAACGAGGCTCCTCTTTTCGTTGTAATGCCTCATTCCCACTGAAGGATCTTGAAAACAACTTGTATGAACGCATGATTGACTATATTCACCGCAACAACCACATCTACACTTTCTTGGGTCTAGGAATCTATTGAGTTGCATCAAACGAAGAGTTTTTGATGATTTCTAGCATTTCTCACCAGTATTTGATGCTTAATTTGTCAAAAAATGAGCCCGTCTCTTCATTTCTTCCTAACGAGGCTCCACGTTTTGTTGTAACGACTCATTCACACTTAAAAACCTTGGAAACAGCTTGTATGAACACATGATTCACTATATTCACAGCAACAACCTCTTCTACACGTTCTTGGGACTAGGAATTTGTGGAATTGCGTCAAACAAAGTGTCCTTGATGATTTCTAGCATTTCTCAAAAGTATTTGATGCTTAATTACTCAAAAATGAGCCCGTCTCTTCATTTCTGCCTAACGAGGCTCCACGTTTGGTTGTAACGACTCATTCACACTTAAAAAGCATGGAAACAGCTTGTATGAACACATGATTCACTATATTCACTGCAACAACCTCATCTGCACGTTCTTGGGACTAGGAATTTGTGGAATTGCATCAAACAAAGTGTCCTTGATGATTTTTAGCATTTCTCACAAGTATTTGATGCTTAATTACTCAAAAATGAGCCCGTCTCTTCATTTCTGCCTAACGACGCTCCACGTTTGGTTGTAACGACTCATTCACACTTAAAAACCATGGAAACAGCTTGTATGAACACATGATTCACTATATTCACTGCAACAACCTCATCTGCACGTTCTTGGGACTAGGAATTTGTGGAATTGCATCAAACAAAGTGTCCTTGATGATTTTTAGCATTTCTCACAAGTATTTGATGCTTAATTACTCAAAAATGAGCCCGTCTCTTCATTGCTGCGTAACGAGGCTCCACGTTTTGTTGTAACGACTCATTCACACTTAAAGCCATGGAAACAGCTTGTATGAACACATGATTCACTATATTCACCGCAACAACCACATCTACACTTTCTTGGGTCTAGGAATCTATTGAGTTGCATCAAACGAAGAGTTTTTGATGATTTCTTGCATTTCTCACCAGTATTTGATGCTTAATTAGTCAAAAATGAGCCCATCTCTTCATTTCTGCCTAACGAGGCTCCACGTTTTCTGTAACGACTCATTCACACTTAAAATCCATGGAAACAGCTGTATGAACACATGATTCACTATATTCACTGCAACAACCTCATCTACACGTTCTTGGGACTAGGATTTGTGGAATTGCATCAAACAAAGTGTCCTTGATGATTTCTAGCATTTCTCACAAGTATTTGATGCTTAATTACTCAAAAATGAGCCCGTCTCTTCATTTCTGCCTAACGAGGCTCCACGTTTTGTTGTAACGACTCATTCACACTTAAAAACCTTGGAAACAGCTTGTATGAACACATGATTCACTATATTCACTGCAACAACCTCATCTACACGTTCTTGGGACTAGGAATTTGTGAATTGCATCAAACAAAGTGTCCTTGATGATTTCTAGCATTTCTCACAAGTATTTGATGCTTAATTAGTCAAAAATGAGCCCGTCTCTTCATTTCTGCCTAACGAGGCTCCTCTTTTGTTGTAATGACTCATTCACACTTAAGGATCTTGAAAACAGCTTGTATGAACACATGATTCACTATATTCACTGCAACAACCACATCTACACTTTCTTGGGTCTAGGAATCTATTGAGTTGCATCAAACGAAGAGTTTTGATGATTTCTAGCATTTCTCACCAGTATTTGATGCTTAATTAGTCAAAAATGAGCCCGTCTCTTCATTTCTGCCTAACGAGGCTCCACGTTTTGTTGTAACGACTCATTCACACTGAAAAACCTTGGAAACAGCTTGTATGAACACATGATTCACTATATTCACTGCAACAACCTCATCTACACTTTCTTGGGACTAGGAATCTGTTGAATTGCATCAAACAAAGAGTTTTTTGATGATTTCTAGCATTTCTCACAAGTATTTGATGCTTAATTACTCAAAAATGAGCCCGTCTCTTCATTTCTGCCTAACGAGGCTCCACATTTTGTTGTAACGACTCATTCACACTTAAAAACTTGGAAACAGCTTGTATGAACACATGATTCACTATATTCACTGCAACAACCTCATCTACACGTTCTTGGACTAGGAATTTGTGGAATTGCATCAAACAAAGTGTCTTGATGATTTCTAGCATTTCTCACAAGTATTTGATGCTTAATTACTCAAAAATGAGCCCGTCTCTTCATTTCTGCCTAACGAGGCTCCACGTTTTGTTGTAACGACTCATTCACACTTAAAAACCTTGGAAACAGCTTGTATGAACACATGATTCACTATATTCACTGCAACAACCTCATCTACACGTTCTGGGACTAGGAATTTGTGGAATTGCATCAAACAAAGTGTCCTTGATGATTTCTAGCATTTCTGATGAGAACCATGGAGATGATGGGTGGAAGGCTTCAATAGATGCAAGAAGTCCATTGCCCCTTCCAGAAGGCCCAATAACACAAGCTAGAGCTTCAATGGATGCAAGAGGTCCATTGCACATTCCAGAAGGCCCATAACACGAGCTAGGGCCTAAAAAGATAATGAGAAGCACTAAATGGGCCTGATTCAGGATATTCAAGCCAGCAAGCTTCAAATGGTGCGAATTCAAGTTCTAAAGAGAGACCAGGCCTAATTAATATAATTGGACTACTTAATGGGTCAGACTAAGTGATAGCATTCACTCCTAAATAGGAGTTCATTGTGGTGCTGGAATTAGTCCGAAATTCCTCCAAAATAGGGGATNATGAGCCCGTCTCTTCATTTCATCCTAACAAGGCTCCTCATTTTGTTGTAATGCCTCATTCACACTGAAGGATCTTGAAAACAACTTGAATGCACACATGATTGACTATATTCACCGCAACAACCACATCTACACTTTCTTGGGTCTAGGAATCTATTGAGTTGCATCAAACGAAGAGTTTTCGATGAATTTCTAGCATTTCCCACCACTATTTGATGCTTAATTAGTCAAAAATGAGCCCGTCTCTTCATTTCTGCCTAACGACGCTCCACGTTTTGTTGTAACGACTCATTCACACATCAAAACATGGAAAGAGCTTGTATGATACACATGATCCACTATATTCACTGCAACAACGTCATCTACACGTCTTGGGACTAGGAATTTGTGGAATTGGCTTCAAATAGTGTGTCCTTGATGATTTCTAGCATTTCTCCCAAGTATTTGATGCATAATTAGTCAAAAATGAGCCCGTCTCTTCATTTCTTCCTAACGAGGCTCCTCTTTTTGTTGTAATGCCTCATTCACACTGAAGGATCTTGAAAACAACTTGAATGCACACATGATTGACTATATTCACCGCAACAACCACATCTACACTTTCTTGGGTCTAGGAATCTATTGAGTTGCATCAAACGAAGAGTTTTCGATGATTTCTAGCATTTCCCACCACTATTTGATGCTTAATTAGTCAAAAATGAGCCCGTCTCTTCATTTCTGCCTAACGACGCTCCACGTTTTGTTGTAACGACTCATTCACACATCAAAACCATGGAAAGAGCATGTATGAACACATGATTCACTATATTCACTGCAACAACGTCATCTACACGTTCTTGGGACTAGGAATTTGTGGAATTGCTTCAAATAGTGTGTCCTTGATGATTTCTAGCATTTCTCCCAAGTATTTGATGCATAATTAGTCAAAAATGAGCCCGTCTCTTCATTTCTTCCTAACGAGGCTCCTCTTTTCGTTGTAATGCCTCATTCACACTGAAGGATCTTGAAAACAACTTGTATGAACACATGATTGACTATATTCACCCCAACAACCACATCTACACTTTCTTGGGTCTAGGAATCTACTGAGTTGCATCAAACGAAGAATTTTTGATGATTTCTAGCATTTCTCACCAGTATTTGATGCTTAATTACTCAAAAATGAGCCCGTCTCTTCATTTCTCCCTAACGAGGCTCCACGTTTTGTTGTAACGACTCATTCACACTTAAAAACCATGGAAACAGCTTGTATGAACACTTGATTCGCTATATTCACTGCAACAACCTCATCTACACGTTCTTGGGACTAGGAATTTGTGGAATTGCATCAAACAGTGTGTCTTTGATGATTTCTACCATTTCTCACAAGTATTTGATGCATAATTAGTCAAAAATGAGCCCGTCTCTTCATTTCTTCCTAACGAGGCTCCTCTTTTCGTTGTAATCCCTCATTCACAATGAGGGATCTTGAAAACAACTTGTATGAACACATGATAGACTATATTCACCGCAACAACTACATCTACACTTTCTTGGGTCTAGGAATCTATTGAGTTGCATCAAACGAAGAATTTTTGATGATCTCTAGCATTTCTCTCCAGTATTTGATGCTTAATTAGTCAAAAATGAGCCCGTCTCTTCATTTCTTCCTAACGAGGCTCCACGTTTTGTTGTAACGACTCATTGACACTTAAAAACCTTGGAAACAGCTTGTATGAACACATGATTCACTATATTCACTGCAACAAACCTCATCTACACGTTCTTGGGACTAGGAATTTGTGGAATTGCATCAAACAAAGTGTCCTTGATGATTTCTAGCATTTCTCACCAGTATTTGATGCTTAATTAGTCAAAAATGAGCCCGTCTCTTCATTTCTTCCTAATGAGGCTCCACGTTTTATTGTAACGACTCATTTACACTTAAAAACCTTGAAAACAGCTTGTATGAGCACATGATTCACTATATTCACTGCAACAACCTCATCTACACGTTCTTGGGACTAGGAATTTGTGGAATTGCATCAAACAAAGTGTCCTTGATGATTTCTAGCATTTCTCACAAGTATTTGACGCTTAATTACTCAAAAATGAGCTCGTCTCTTCATTTCATCCTAACGAGGCTCCTCTTTTTGTTGTAATGCCTCATTCACACTGAAGGATCTTGAAAACAACTTGTATGAACACATGATTGACTATATTCAGCGCAACAACCACATCTACACTTTCTTGGGTCTAGGAATCTATTGAGTTGGATCAAACGAAGAGTTTTTGACGATTTCTAGCATTTCTCACCAGTATTTGATGCATAATTAGTCAAAAATGAGCCCGTCTCTTCATTTCTTCCTAACGAGGCTCCTCTTTTCGTTGTAATGCCTCATTCACAATGAAGGATCTTGAAAACAACTTGTATGAACACATGATAGACTATATTCACCGCAACAACCACATCTACACTTTCTTGGGTCTAGGAATCTATTGAGTTGCATCAAACGAAGAGTTTTTGATGACTTCTAGCATTTCTCACCAGTATTTGATGCTTAATTAGTCAAAAATGAGCCCGTCTCTTCATTTCTTCCTAACGAGGCTCCACGTTTTGTTGTAACGACTCATTTACACATAAAAACCTTCGAAACAGCTTGTATCAACACATGATTCACTATATTCACAGCAACAACCTCATCTACACGTTCTTGGGAATAGGAATTTGTGGAATTGCATCAAATAGTGTGTCCTTGATTCTAGCATTTCTCCCAATTATTTGATGCATAATCAGTCAAAAATGAGCCCGTCTCTTCATTTCTTCCTAACGAGGCTCCTCTTTTCGTTGTAATGCCTGATTCACACTGAAGGATCTTGAAAACAACTTGTATGAACACATGATTGACTATATTCACCCCAACAACCACATCTACAGTTTCTTGGGTCTAGGAATCTATTGAGTTGCATCAAACGAAGAACTTTTGATGATTTCTAGCATTTCTCTCCAGTATTTGATGCTTAATTAGTCAAAAATGAGCCCGTCTCTTCATTTCTTCCTAACGAGGCTCCACGTTTTGTTGTAACGACTCATTCACACTTAAAAACCTTGGAAACCGCTTGTATGAACACATGATTCACTATATTCACTGCAACAACCTCATCTACACGTTCTTGGGACTAGGAATTTGTGGAATTGCATCAAACAAAGTGTCCTTGATGATTTCTAGCATTTCTCAGAAGTATTTGATGCTTAATTAGTCAAAAATGAGCCCGTCTCTTCATTTCATCCTAACGAGGCTCTTCTTTTCGTTGTAATGCCTCATCCACACAGAAGGATCTTGAAAACAACTTGTATGAACACACGATTGACTATATTCACCGCGACAACCACATCTACACATTCTTGGGTCTAGGAATCTATTGAGTTGCATCAAACGAAGAGTTTTTGATGATTTCTAGCATTTCCCACCACTATTTGATGCTTAATTAGCCAAAAATGAGCCCGTCTCTTCATTTCTGCCTAACGAGGCTCCACGTTTTGTTGTAATGACCCATTCACACTTAAAAACCATGGAAAGAGCTGGTATGAACACATGATTCACTATATTCACTGCAACAACCTCATCTACCCATTCTTGGGACTAGGAATTTGTGGAATTGCATCAAATAGTGTGTCCTTGACGATTTCTAGCATTTCTCCCAAGTATTTGATGCATAATTAGTGAAAAATGAGCCCGTCTCTTCATTTGTTCCTAACGAGGCTCCTCTTTTCATTGTAATGCCTCATTCACACTGAAGGATCTTGAAAATAACTTGTATGAATACATGATAGCCTATATTTACCGCAACAACCACATCTACACTTTCTTGGGTCTAGGAATCTATTGAGTTGCATCAAACGAAGAGTTTTTGATGATCTCTAGCATTTCTCTCCAGTATTTGATGCTTAATTAGTCAAAAATGAGCCCGTCTCTTCATTTCATCCTAACGAGGCTCCACGTTTTGTTGTAACGACTCATTTACACATAAAAACTTTGGAAACAGCTTGTATCAACACATGATTCACTATATTCACAGCAACAACCTCATCTACACGTTCTTGGGACTAGGAATTTGTGGAATTGCATCAAACAAAGTGTCCTTCATGATTTCTAGCATTCCTCGCAAGTATTTGATGCTTAATTAGTCAAAAATGAGCCCGTCTCTTCATTTCATCCTAACAAGGCTCCTCATTTTGTTGTAATGCCTCATTCACACTGAAGGATCTTGAAAACAACTTGAATGCACACATGATTGACTATATTCACCGCAACAACCACATCTACACTTTCTTGGGTCTAGGAATCTATTGAGTTGCATCAAACGAAGAGTTTTCGATGATTTCTAGCATTTCCCACCACTATTTGATGCTTAATTAGTCAAAAATGAGCCCGTCTCTTCATTTCTGCCTAACGACGCTCCACGTTTTGTTGTAACGACTCATTCACACATCAAAACCATGGAAAGAGCTTGTATGAACACCTGATTCACTATATTCACTGCAACAACGTCATCTACACGTTCTTGGGACTAGGAATTTGTGGAATTGCTTCAAACAGTGTGTCTTTGATGATTTCTACCATTTCTCACAAGTATTTGATGCATAATTAGTCAAAAATGAGCCCGTCTCTTCATTTCTTCCTAACGAGGCTCCTCTTTTCGTTGTAATCCCTCATGCACAATGAGGGATCTTGAAAACAACTTGTATGAACACATGATAGACTATATTCACCGCAACAACTACATCTACAATTTCTTGGGTCTAGGAATCTATTGAGTTGCATCAAACGAAGAATTTTTGATGATCTCTAGCATTTCTCTCCAGTATTTGATGCTTAATTAGTCAAAAATGAGCCCGTCTCTTCATTTCTTCCTAACGAGGCTCCACGTTTTGTTGTAACGACTCATTGACACTTAAAAACCTTGGAAACAGCTTGTATGAACACATGATTCACTATATTCACTGCAACAAACCTCATCTACACGTTCTTGGGACTAGGAATTTGTGGAATTGCATCAAACAAAGTGTCCTTGATGATTTCTAGCATTTCTCACCAGTATTTGATGCTTAATTAGTCAAAAATGAGCCCGTCTCTTCATTTGTCCCTAACGACGCTCCACGTTTTGTTGTAACGACTCATTCACACTTAAAAACCTTGGAAACAACTTGTATGCGTACATGATTCACTATATTCACTGCAACAAGCTCATCTACACGTTGTTGGGACTAGGAATTTGTGGAATTGCATCAAACAAAGTGTCCTTGATGATTTCTAGCATTTCTCACCAGTATTTGATGCTTAATTAGTCAAAAATGAGCCCGTCTCTTCATTTCTGCCTAACGAGGCTCCACGTTTTGTTGTAACGACTCATTCACACTTAAAAACCATGGAAAGAGCTTGTATGAACACATGATTCACTATATTCACTGCAACAACCTCATCTACACGTTCTTGGGACTAGGAATTTGTGGAATTGCATCAAACAAAGTGTCCTTGATGATTTCTAGCATTTCTCACCAGTATTTGATGCTTAATTAGTCAAAAATGAGCCCGTCTCTTCATTTGTTCCTAACGACGCTCCACGTTTTGCTGTAACGACTCATTCACACTTAAAAACCTTGGAAACAACTTGTATGCACACATGATTCACTATATTCACTGCAACAAGCTCATCTACACGTTCTTGGGACTAGGAATTTGTGGAGTTGCATCAAACAAAGTGTCCTTGATGATTTCTAGCATTTCTCACCAGTATTTGATGCTTAATTAGTCAAAAATGAGCCCGTCTCTTCATTTCTTCCTAATGAGGCTCCACGTTTTATTGTAACGACTCATTTACACTTAAAAACCTTGAAAACAGCTTGTATGAGCACATGATTCACTATATTCACTGCAACAACCTCATCTACACGTTCTTGGGACTAGGAATTTGTGGAATTGCATCAAACAAAGTGTCCTTGATGATTTCTAGCATTTCTCACAAGTATTTGACGCTTAATTACTCAAAAATGAGCTCGTCTCTTCATTTCATCCTAACGAGGCTCCTCTTTTTGTTGTAATGCCTCATTCACACTGAAGGATCTTGAAAACAACTTGTATGAACACATGATTGACTATATTCAGCGCAACAACCACATCTACACTTTCTTGGGTCTAGGAATCTATTGAGTTGGATCAAACGAAGAGTTTTTGACGATTTCTAGCATTTCTCACCAGTATTTGATGCATAATTAGTCAAAAATGAGCCCGTCTCTTCATTTCTTCCTAACGAGGCTCCTCTTTTCGTTGTAATGCCTCATTCACAATGAAGGATCTTGAAAACAACTTGTATGAACACATGATAGACTATATTCACCGCAACAACCACATCTACACTTTCTTGGGTCTAGGAATCTATTGAGTTGCATCAAACGAAGAGTTTTTGATGACTTCTAGCATTTCTCACCAGTATTTGATGCTTAATTAGTCAAAAATGAGCCCGTCTCTTCATTTCTTCCTAACGAGGCTCCACGTTTTGTTGTAACGACTCATTTACACATAAAAACCTTGGAAACAGCTTGTATCAACACATGATTCACTATATTCACAGCAACAACCTCATCTACACGTTCTTGGGAATAGGAATTTGTGGAATTGCATCAAATAGTGTGTCCTTGATTCTAGCATTTCTCCCAATTATTTGATGCATAATCAGTCAAAAATGAGCCCGTCTCTTCATTTCTTCCTAACGAGGCTCCTCTTTTCGTTGTAATGCCTGATTCACACTGAAGGATCTTGAAAACAACTTGTATGAACACATGATTGACCATATTCACCCCAACAACCACATCTACAGTTTCTTGGGTCTAGGAATCTATTGAGTTGCATCAAACGAAGAACTTTTGATGATTTCTAGCATTTCTCTCCAGTATTTGATGCTTAATTAGTCAAAAATGAGCCCGTCTCTTCATTTCTTCCTAACGAGGCTCCACGTTTTGTTGTAACGACTCATTCACACTTAAAAACCATGGAAACCGCTTGTATGAACACATGATTCACTATATTCACTGCAACAACCTCATCTACACGTTCTTGGGACTAGGAATTTTTGGAATTGCATCAAACAGTGTGTCTTTGATGATTTCTACCATTTCTCACAAGTATTTGATGCATAATTAGTCAAAAATGAGCCCGTCTCTTCATTTCTTCCTAACGAGGCTCCTCTTTTCGTTGTAATGCCTCATTCTGATGAGAACCATGGAGATGATGGGTGGAAGAGTTCAGTGCATGCAAGAGGTCCATTGCACATTCCAGAAGGCCCAATAACACGAGCTAAGGCCAAAAAGATTAAAGAAGCACTAAATGGGCTGATTCAGGGCATTCAAGCCAAGCAAGCTTCAAATGGTGCGAATTCAAGTTCTAAAGAGAGCCCAGGCCTAATTAATATAATTGGACTACTTAATGGGTCAGACTAAGTGATAGCATTCACTCCTAAATAGGAGTTCATTGTATGTGCTGGAATTAGTCCGAAATTCCTCCAAAATAGGGATTTCTCCTAAATAGGAATTTTGCCTCTTTAGGATTGCTATCTAAGCCTATAAATAGGCACCCCTTGTAAGCTTTGGAAATCAGACAACTGTCAGTGAAATAGAAAGCAAGGGTTTCTCCTTCGGTTCTTTTGAGAACTAAAGAACTTATCAAGAGGTTTTCTTCTTGTGGCGTTCAAACCGACTTATCACTCCCAATTCCTTCCTCTTCTGGAGTGTGGCGTCCATATCCATCTTGAATACCCTAGGTTCGTGTTCCTTCGAATTTTGGGTCTAGGGTTTGTGTTGTTAAACCCTGATTTAGCTTTCTTGGTTGTTCTTTGATTCATTGTGTGCGTTGGGTCCCTAAGCCACGTCTTTTTGGGGTTTTCCGCATCAGTTGGTATCAGAGCCTGGCTCTAAATCAGGTTGAATCCACTCACTCTTCAATTTTCTACCTTGTGATTTATTTATTTCGATTCAATTTGTCTATTACAATTCAAATGCACAAATCTGTTTACTTGCAATCCTTCTCAACGTGCTAATTTCAATTCCAATTGCTGTATCTAAGTGTTCTACTGTTGTTTTTTGTTGAGCAAAAGAAAAAGGAAAAAAAAAAAAAAAGAAGGATCAACGAAAAAAAAAAAAAAAAAAAACAAAGAAAGAAAAAGAACAAGAAAAGAAGAAAAGAAAGGAAACATCAAATTCAAGTTATTGATAAAGTTAACAGTTTGGTCATATTGGCCACAATAATAACAAAGTTTTCTTGCTTAACTCCAATTCTGCCATCCATTTTCCTATCTTGTTATCCAAGTTTGTCCTCTAAATTTAACTTCCCTTATCCTGATTCTTTTTGTGAGTTTAGTTCATTAAAATCGTTTGCCTTGATATCCTTTTTCATTTTTTGATTCCTTATTCTCCAATTTGTTCAATTCTACACCATTTATCTCATTCTGTTCAAAATCAATACTCTTGATTGTTCTTTATAGAGCTGAAAGGAGAAATCCGAGTGGTAAAAGGCAAGAGTGAAAGTTCATATAAAGAAAAAGCCATAAAGAGTGTAAACACGAGAGAGTGTGACACCTTCTTTTGAGTGAAACACGTGAGGGAGTGCTCTGTGAGGTATCTTATTATTTTGTAGAAGTAACACTATGACATCCAAAGACAAAGGTGCAGCTCAGGAGGGAGCTGGTGATGTGTCCTTCATGATCAAAGCTATGCAACAACAATTTGAGCATATGAATACCAGATTTGATGATATGAGGGAGAGGATGGAGGAGCAATCTAATACTATAGCAGAGTTGCAAAGGAGGCATGGGGAGTATGAGGCTCCTAAAGCAAGAAGGCAGTTGAGACGTGCCTATGACCATGAAGATGATGTAGAAGATGATGAAATTGATGATCAAACTACTATGGTCCGAACTGCTAACAATAGAAGGGATCAAACAGAATTTGGGAGGCAAGGCACCTATGACCATAATTTGGGCAGTATTAAAATGACACTTCCTCCATTCCAAGGTAAGAATGATCCTGATGCATACCTAGAATGGGAGAAGAAGGTTGAATTGGTTTTTGATTGCCACAACTATTCTGAGGAGAAAAAGGTAAAGCTTGCTGCAGTTGAATTCACTGATTATGCTATTATTTGGTGGGATCAACTTGTTTTGACTAGGAGAAGGAATCGTGAGCGGCCTATTGATACATGGGAGGAGATGAAGGCTATCATGAGGAGGAGGTTTGTCCCTAATCACTATTACAGGGAGCTGTACCAAAGGCTGCAAGGGCTCACTCAGGGCACCAAAAGTGTGGAGGATTACCACAAGGAGATGGAGATTACCATGATTCGGGCGAATGTAGAAGAAGATAGAGAAGCAACAATGGCTCGATTTCTGCAAGGGCTAAATGGGGACATAGCAAACGTGGTTGAATTGCAACACTATGTGGAATTAGAAGACATGGTACACATGGCCATGAAAGTTGAAAGGCAACTCAAACGAAAGGGTTCCACACGGTTTGGGCAGAACTCAGGATCTACCTCATCTTGGAAGCCAAATTGGAATAAAAGGGACGAGATGACCAACTACAAGTCCAAAGCCGAGCTATCCAAGTACAAGAATGTGGGTTCTAGCAAGGAGGCAGGTAATTCTGACCCCCAACCAAGTAGAAATAGAGATGTTAAATGTTTTAAGTGTTTGGGCAGGGGTCACATTGCATCTCGATGTCCAAATAAGCGTGCAATGATCTTGAGAAGTAATGGTGAAGTTGAAACTGAAAGTGAATCAGATGATGATTCTATGCCATCATCAGAGGGTGAAAGTGATGGAGAGGAGTATCCAGTTAATGGAGTAGCTCTTGTTACAAGGCGAGCATTGAATGTGCAAATAAAGGAAGAAAATGAGGTGCAACGAGATAACATCTTTCAGACGAGGTGTCTCATCAAAGATAAGGTATGTAGTATGATTATTGATGGTGGGAGTTGCACTAATGTTGCTAGCACAACTATGGTTGAGAAGTTGGATTTACCTACTATGAACCATCCTAGGCCATATAAACTTCAATGGCTGAATGACAGTGGTGAAGTCAAGGTAAATAAGCAAGTGCTCATATCATTTTCTATCGGAAGGTACCGTGATGAAATTTTATGTGATGTTGTACCTATGCATGTGGGCCATATTCTATTAGGAAGACCATGGCAATTTGATAGGCGAGTTATGCATGATGGCTTCAAGAACCGATATTCCTTTGTAATGAATAAAAAACCCGTCACTCTTGTACCATTATCACCTCAACAAGCTTATGAGGATCAATTAAGGATTAAAAATGAGAGTGAACAGAAAAGAAAGATTGATAAAAGAGAAAAGAGAGGAGAAAACGTGATGACACAAGAGAAAGAGAAGAAAAGAGAAAGTTTCTATGCAAAAGGGAGTGATGTCAAAAGAGCATTCTATGCCAAACAACCTATGATCGTACTTCTGTACAAGGAGGCTTATTTTAACAGTAACAAGTTTGACCCATCTTTGCCTAGTGTTGTTGTTGCTCTATTGCAGGAATTTGAAGATGTATTCCCTGATGATGTTCCAAGTGGATTGCCACCTAATAGAGGAATTGAGCATCAAATTGATTCATCCCAGGTGCATCCATCCCTAACCGGCCAGCATATAAGAGTAATCCTGAGGAGACAAAGGAGCTTCAAAGGCAGGTTGAGGAGCTTATTTCCAAAGGATATGTGAGGGAAAGCATGAGTCCATGTGCTGTTCCTGTCCTACTTGTACCCAAGAAAGATGGGACTTGGAGGATGTGTGTTGATTGTCGAGCAATCAACAAAATCACTGTAAAGTATCGTCACCCCATACCTAGATTAGATGACATGTTGGATGAATTGCATGGTTCTTGTGTCTTTTCTAAGATTGATTTGAAAAGCGGATATCATCAGATTAGGATGAGAGAGGGAGATGAGTGGAAAACAGCTTTCAAAACTAAGTACGGTCTGTATGAATGGCTTGTTATGCCATTTGGTCTCACTAATGCACCAAGCACTTTTATGCGACTAATGAATCATGTTTTGCATCCATTCATTGGTAAATTTGTGGTTGTGTATTTTGATGATATTTTGGTCTATAGTAAAACCCTAGAAGAGCATCTTGATCATTTACGTTCTATTGTAAGTGTTTTACGTTCTGAAAAATTGAATGCTAACTTAAGGAAATGTTCCTTTTGTACTAATCAGATCACATTTCTTGGCTATGTGGTGAGTTCTAAAGGTGTTGAGGTTGACGAGGAAAAAGTTAAGGCAATTCGTGATTGGCCTACACCTAAGTCAATTAGTGATGTGCGTAGCTTTCATGGTCTAGCTAGTTTCTATAGACGCTTTGTTAGGGACTTTAGCACCATTGCTGCACCACTCACTGAGCTTATAAAAAAGAACACGAGTTTTAGGTGGGGTAGTGACCAAGACAAGGCTTTTAATTGCATAAAGGAAAAATTAAGTTCTGCACCCCTACTTGCTTTACCTAACTTTGAAAAAGCTTTCGAGATTGAGTGTGATGCTTCAGGTATTGGCATTGGAGCTGTTTTGATGCAGGAAAGGCGCCCAATTGCTTACTTCAGTGAAAAGCTAAGTGGAGCAAGTCTTAATTATCCTACTTATGATAAAGAGATGTATGCATTGGTACGGGCTTTGGAGACATGGCAACATTACCTTTGGCCCAAGGAGTTTGTCATCCATACTGACCATGAATCGTTGAAGCACTTGAAGGGACAAGGAAAGTTGAACAAAAGACATGCTAAGTGGATTGAATTTATTGAGACCTTTCCCTACAACATCAAATATAAACAAGGTAAGGACAATGTGGTAGCTGATGCATTATCTCGCAGGTATGCCCTTATCTCTACACTTACTGCAAACTTATTAGGATTTGAACATATTAAAGATTTATATGTGAATGATCCGGACTTTGCTAACGTGTATGGAGCATGTGAGAAGTCAGCCTTTGAGAAGTTTTATAGGCATAAGGGTTTCTTATTTAGGGAAAATCGTTTATGCATGCCTATGAGTTCTTTAAGGGAGTTGGTTGTAAGAGAAGCTCATGAGGGTGGTCTAATGGGTCATTTCGGAGTTAGGAAAACCCTAGATGTCCTAAATGAACACTTCTTTTGGCCACGCATGAAACGAGATGTTGAGAGGATATGTGAGAAATGCATAACATGCAAACAGGCTAAATCTAGAGTTTTACCCCATGGCTTGTATACCCCTTTACCCATACCTAACCATCCCTGGGTTGATTTATCCATGGACTTTGTACTGGGATTGCCACGAACAAAACGGGGTAGGGATTCTGTATTTGTTGTTGTTGATAGATTTTCAAAGATGGCACACTTTATCCCATGCCATAAAACTGATGATGCAAACAATGTGGCTGACTTGTTCTTTAGAGAAGTAGTGCGTTTGCATGGCATGCCACGGAGCATTGTTTCAGACCGAGATACAAAGTTCTTAAGCTACTTCTGGAAGACTTTGTGGGGTAAGTTAGGTACTAAACTATTGTTTTCAACTACTTGTCATCCACAAACTGATGGGCAGACTGAGGTGGTTAATCGAACTCTTTCTACCCTTTTGCGTGCTATTATTCAAACAAATTTGAAAACATGGGAAGATTGTTTACCACATGTCGAGTTTGCATATAATAGAAGTGTTCATTCTACTACTAGCTACTCTCCATTTGAAATTGTATATGGTTTTAATCCATTGACTCCTCTGGATTTGGTACCTATACCTGTCAATGAGTATGCCAACGTTGATGGTGAACGCAAAGCTGACATGATAAAAAAATTGCATGAGAAGGTGCGGCAACATATTGAAAAACGAACTGAGCAATACGCATCCCATGTCAACAAGGGACGAAAGAAGGTGGTGTTTGAACCTGGTGATTGGGTTTGGGTGCATATGCGCAAGGAACGATTCCCAGCTCAGAGACGTTCAAAGCTACAACCTAGAGGAGATGGTCCCTTCCAAGTTCTAGCACGAATTAATGACAATGCTTATAAGTTGGAACTTCCTGGTGAGTATAATGTGAGTGCAACATTTAACGTTTCTGACCTTTCCCCTTTTGATGTAGGTGATGATTCGAGGGCGAATCCTTTTGAGGAAGGGGGGAATGATGAGAACCATGGAGATGATGGGTGGAAGACTTCAATGGATGCAAGAGGTCCATTGCACATTCCAGAAGGCCCAATAACACGAGCTAAGGCCAAAAAGATTAAAGAAGCACTAAATGGGCTGATTCAGGACATTCAAGCCAAGCAAGCTTCAAATGGTGCGAATTCAAGTTCTAAAGAGAGCCCAGGCCTAATTAATATAATTGGACTACTTAATGGGTCAGACTAAGTGATAGCATTCACTCCTAAATAGGAGTTCATTGTATGTGCTGGAATTAGTCCGAAATTCCTCCAAAATAGGGATTTCTCCTAAATAGGAATTTTGCCTCTTTAGGATTGCTATCTAAGCCTATAAATAGGCACCCCTTGTAAGCTTTGGAAATCAGACAACTTTCAGTGAAATAGAAAGCAAGGGTTTCTCCTTCGGTTCTTTTGAGAACTAAAGAACTTATCAAGAGGTTTTCTTCTTGTGGCGTTCAAACCGACTTATCACTCCCAATTCCTTCCTCTTCTGGAGTGTGGCGTCCATATCCATCTTGAATACCCTAGGTTCGTGTTCCTTCGAATTTTGGGTCTAGGGTTTGTGTTGTTAAACCCTGATTTAGCTTTCCTGGTTGTTCTTTGATTCATTGTGTGCGTTGGGTCCCTAAGCCACGTCTTTTTGGGGTTTTCCGCATCAGTTGGTATCAAGAAATCAGACAACTTTCAGTGAAATAGAAAGCAAGGGTTTCTCCTTCGGTTCTTTTGAGAACTAAAGAACTTATCAAGAGGTTTTCTTCTTGTGGCGTTCAAACCGACTTATCACTCCCAATTCCTTCCTCTTCTGGAGTGTGGCGTCCATATCCATCTTGAATACCCTAGGTTCGTGTTCCTTCGAATTTTGGGTCTAGGGTTTGTGTTGTTAAACCCTGATTTAGCTTTCCTGGTTGTTCTTTGATTCATTGTGTGCGTTGGGTCCCTAAGCCACGTCTTTTTGGGGTTTTCCGCATCACATTCACAATGAAGGATCTTGAAAACAACTTGTATGAACACATGATTGACTATATTCACCGCAACAACCACATCTACACTTTCTTGGGTCTAGGAATCTATTGAGTTGCATCAAACGAAGAGTTTTTGATGATTTCTAGCATTTCTCACCAGTATTTGATGCTTAATGAGTCAAAAATGAGCCCGTCTCTTCATTTCTTCCTAGCGAGGCTCCACGTTTTGTTGTAACGACTCATTCACACTTAAAAACCTTGGAAACAGCTTGTATGAACACATGATTCACTATATTCACTGCAACAACCTCATCTACACGTTCTTGGGACTAGGAATTTGTGGAATTGCATCAAACAAAGTGTCCTTGATGATTTCTAGCATTTCTCACAAGTATTTGATGCTTAATTACTCAAAAATGAGCCCGTCTCTTCATTTCATCCTAACGAGGCTCCTCTTTTCGTTGTAATGCCTCATTGACACTGAAGGATCTTGAAAACAACTTGTATGAACACATGATTGACTATATTCACCGCAACAACCACATCTACACTTTCTTGGGTCTAGGAATCTATTGAGTTGGATCAAACGAAGAGTTTTTCACGATTTCTAGCATTTCTCACCAGTATTTGATGCATAATTAGTCAAAAATGAGCCCGTCTCTTCATTTCTTCCTAACGAGGCTCCTCTTTTCCTTGTAATGCCTCATTCACACTGAAGGATCTTGAAAACAACTTGTATGAACACATGATAGACTATATTCACCGCAACAACCACATCTACACTTTCTTGGGTCTAGGAATCTATTGAGTTGCATCAAACAAAGAGTTTTTGATGATATCTAGCATTTCTCTCCAGTATTTGATGCTTAATTAGTCAAAAATGAGCCCGTCTCATCATTCCTTCCTAACGAGGCTCCACGTTTTGTTGTAATGACTCATTTCCACTTAAAAACCTGGGAAACAGCTTGTATGAACGCATGATTCACTATATTCACTGCAACAACCTCATCTACACGTTCTTTGGACTGGGAATTTGTGGAATTGCATCAAACAAAGTGTCCTTGATGATTTCTAGCATTTCTCACAAGTATTTGATGCTTAATTACTCAAAAATGAGCCCGTCTCTTCATTTCATCCTAACGAGGCTCCTCTTTTCGTTGTAATGCCTCATTGACACTGAAGGATCTTGAAAACAACTTGTATGAACACATGATTGACTATATTCACCGCAACAACCACATCTACACTTTCTGGGGTCTAGGAATCTATTGAGTTGGATCAAACGAAGAGTTTTTGACGATTTCTAGCATTTCTCACCAGTATTTGATGCTTAATTTGTCAAAAATGAGCCCGTCTCTTCATTTCTTCCTAACGAGGCTCCACGTTTTGTTGTAACGACTCATTCACACTTAAAAACCTTGGAAACAGCTTGTCTGAACACATGATTCACTATATTCACTGTAACAACCTCACCTACACGTTCTTGGGAGCAGGAATTTGTGGAATTGCATCAAACAAATTGTCCTTGATGATTTCTAGCATTTCTCACAAGTATTTGATGCTTAATTAGTCAAAAATGAGCCCGTCTCTTCATTTCATCCTAACAAGGCTCCTCTTTTCGTTGTAAGGCCTCATTCACACTGAAGGATCTTGAAAACAACTTGTATGAACACATGATTGACTATATTCACCGCAACAACCACATCTACACTTTCTTGCGTCTAGGAATCTATTGAGTTGCATCAAACGAAGAGTTTTTGATGATTTCTAGCATTTCTCACCAGTATTTGATGCTTAATTAGTCAAAAAATGAGCCCGTTTCTTCATTTCTTCCTACGAGGCTCCACGTTTTGTTGTAACGACTCATTCACAGTTAAAAACCTTGGAAACAGCTTGTATGAACACATGATTCACTATATTCACTGCAACAACCTCATCTACACTTTATTGGGACTATGAATTTGTGGAATTGCATCAAACAAAGTGTCCTTGATGATTACTAGCATTTCTCACAAGTATTTGATGCTTAATTAGTCAAAAATGAGCCCGTCTCTTCATTTCATCCTAACCAGGCTCCTCTTTTCGTTGTAATGCCTCATTCACACTGAAGGATCTTGAAAACAACTTGTATGAACCCATGATTGACTATATTCACCGCAACAACCACATCTACACTTTCTTGGGTCTGGGAATCTATTGAGTTGCATCAAACGAAGAGTTTTTGATGATTTCTAGCATCTCCCACCAGTATTTGATGCTTAATTAGTCAAACATAAGCCCATCTGATGCGGAAAACCCCAAAAAGACGTGGCTTAGGGACCCAACGCACACAATGAATCAAAGAACAACCAGGAAAGCTAAATCAGGGTTTAATAACACAAACCCTAGACCCAAAATTCGAAGGAACACGAACCTAGGGTATTCAAGATGGATATGGACGCCACACTCCAGAAGAGGAAGGAATTGGGAGTGATAAGTCGGTTTGAACGCCACAAGAAGAAAACCTCTTGATAAGTTCTTTAGTTCTCAAAAGAACCGAAGGAGAAACCCTTGCTTTCTATTTCACTGAAAGTTGTCTGATATCTTGATTGTCTGATTTCCAAAGCTTACAAGGGGTGCCTATTTATAGGCTAAGATAGCAATCCTAAAGAGGCATAAATTCCTTGTTAGAACAATTCCTTATTTAGGCGGAATTCCTATCTAGGTACAAATTCTTATATGGAAAATAAACTCCTAATTTGGAGTTACTACTATTATTAGTCCTAACACTTTAATTACTCTAATGATATTAATAAGGCCTGGACTCTCTTCCAAGTTTAAATTCGCACCATTTGAAGTTGGGTTGGCCTGAGCATCTTGAATCAGCCCATTTAGTACTTCTTTAATCTTTCTGGCCCTAGCTCCTGTTATTGGGCCTTCTGGAATGTGCAATGGACCTCTTGCATCCATTGAAGCCCTAGCTCGTGTTATTGGGCCTTCTAGAATGTGCAATGGACCTCTTGCATCAATTGAAGCTCTAACTCGTGTTATTGGGCCTTCTGGAATGTGCAATGGACTTTTTGCATCCTTTGAAGCCTTCCACCCTTCATGTCTACAGTTCTCATCACCGTCTCTACATTTCTTCCTAACGAGGCTCCACGTTTTGTTGTAACAACTCATTCACAATTAAAAACCATGGAAACAACTTATATGAACACATGATTCACTATATTCACTGCAACAACCTCATCTACACGTTCTTGGGACTAGGAATTTGCGGAATTGCATCAAACAAAGTGTCCTTGATGATTTCTAGCATTTCTCGCAAATATTTGATGCTTAATTAGTCAAAATTGAGCCCGTCTCTTCATTTCATCCTAACGAGGCTTCTCTTTTCGTTGTAATGCCTCATTCACACTGAAGGATCTTGAAAACAACTTGTATGAACACATGATTGACTATATTCACCGCAACAACCCCATCTACACTTTCTTGGGTCTAGGAATCTATTGAGTTGCATCAAACGAAGAGTTTTTGATGATTACTAGCATTTCTCACCAGTATTTGATGCTTCATTAGTCAAAAACGAGCCCGTCTCTTCATTTCTGCCTAACGAGTTTCCACGTTTTGTTGTAGCGACTCATTCACACTTAAAAACCATGGAAACAGCTTGTATGAACACATGATTCACTATATTCACTGCAACAAACTCATCTACACGTTCTTGGGACTAGGAATTTGTGGAATTGCATCAATCCATGCGTCCTTGACGATTTGTAGCATTTCTCACAAGTATTTGATGCATAATTAGTCAAAAATGAGCCCGACTCTTCATTTCTTCTTAACGAGGCTCCACGTTTTGTTGTAACGACTCATTCACACTTAAAAACCTTGGAAACAGCTTGTATGAACACATGATTCACTATATTCACTGCAACAACCTCATCTACACGTTCTTGGGACTAGGAATTTGTGGAATTGCATCAAACAAAGTGTCCTTGATGATTTCTAGCATTTCTACCAAGTATTTGATGCTTCATAAGTCAAAAATGAGCCCGTCTCTTCATTTCATCCTAACGAGGCTCTTCTTTTCGTTGTAATGCCTCATCCACACTGAAGGATCTTGAAAACAACTTGTATGAACACATGATTGACTATATTCACCGCGACAACCACATTTACACATTCTTGGGTCTAGGAATCTATTGAGTTGCATCAAACGAAGAGTTTTTGATGATTTCTAGCATTTCTCACCACTATTTGATGCTTAATTAGTCAAAAATTAGCCCGTCTCTTCATTTCTGCCTAACGAGGCTCCACGTTTTGTTGTAATGACCCATTCACACTTAAAAACCATGGAAAGAGCTGGTATGAACACATGATTCACTATATTCACTTCAACAACCTCATCTACCCATTCTTCGGACTAGGAATTTGTGGAATTGCATCAAATAGTGTGTCCTTGACGATTTCTAGCATTTCTCCCGAGTATTTGATGCATAATTAGTGAAAAATGAGCCCGTCTCTTCATTTCTTCCTAACCAGGCTCCTCTTTTCGTTGTAATGCCTCATTCACACTGAAGGATCTTGAAAATAACTTGCATGAATACATGATAGACTATATTCACCGCAACAACCACATCTACACTTTCTTGGGTCTAGGAATCTATTGAGTTGCATCAAACGAAGAGTTTTTGATGATCTCTAGCATTTCTCACCAGTATTTCATGCTTAATTAGTCAAAAATGAGCCCGTCTCTTCATTTCTTCCTAACGAGGCTCCACGTTTTGTTGTAACGACTCATTCACACTTAAAAACCTTGGAAACAGCTTGTATGAACACATGATTCACTATATTCACTGCAAGAACCTCATCTACACGTTCTTGGGACTAGGAATTTGTGGAATTGCATCAACCAGTGTGTCTCTCATGATTTCTAGCATTTCTCCCAAGTATTTGGCGCATAAGTAGTGAAAAATGAGCCCGTCTCTTCCTTTCTTCCTAACGAGGCTCCTCTTTTCGTTGTAATGCCTCATTCACACTGAAGGATCTTGAAAACAACTTGTATGAACCCATGATTCACTATCTTCAATGCAACAACCACATCTACACTTTCTTGGGTCTAGGAATCTATTGAGTTGCATGAAACGAAGAGTTTTTGATGGTTTCTAGCATTTCTCACCAGTATTGGATGCTTAATTAGTCAAAAATGAGCTCGTCTCTTCATTTCTTCCTAACGAGGCTCCACGTTTTGTTGTAACGACTCATTCACACTTAAAAACCATGGAAAGAGCTTGTATGAACTCATGATTCACTATATTCACTGCAACAACCTCATCTACACGTTCTTGGGACTAGGAATTTGTGGAATTGCATCAAGCAGTGTGTCTTTGATGATTTCTAGCATTTCTCACAGGTATATGATGCATAATTACTCAAAAATGAGCCCGTCTCTTCATTTCTTCCTAACGAGGCTCCTCTTTTCGTTGTAATGCCTCATTCACTCTGAAGGATCTTGAAAACAACTTGTATGAACACATGATTCACTATATTCACCACAACAACCCCATCTACACTTTCTTGGGTCTAGGAATCTATTGAGTTGCATCAAACGAAGAGTTTTTGATGATTTCTAGCATTTCTCACCAGTATTTGATGCTTAATTAGTCAAAAATGAGCCCGTCTCTTGATTTCTTCCTAACGAGGCTCCACGTTTTGTTGTAACGACTCATTCACACTTAAAAACCTTGGAAACAGCTTGTATGAACACATGATTCACTATATTCACTGCAACAACCTCATCTACACGTTCTTGGGACTAGGAATTTGTGGAATTGCATCAACCAGTGTGTCCTGGATGATTTCTAGCATTTCTCCCAAGTATTTGATACATAATTAGTCAAAAATGAGCCCATCTCTACCTTCCTAACGAGGCTCCTATTTTCGTTGTAATGCCTCATTGACACTAAAGGATCTTGAAAGGAACTTGTATGAACACATGATTCACTATCTTCAATGCAACAACCACATCTACACTTTCTTGGGTTTAGGAATCTATTGAGTTGCATCAAACGAAGAGTTTTTGATGATTTCTAGCATTTCTCACCAGTATTGGATGCCTAATTAGTCAAAAATGAGCTCGTCTCTTCATTTCTTCCTAACGAGGCTCCACGTTTTGTTGTAACGACTCATTCACACTTAAAAACCATGGAAAGAGCTGGTATGAACTCATGATTCACTATATTCACTGCAACAACCTCATCTACACGTTCTTGGGACTAGGAATTTGTGGAATTGCATCAACCAGTCTGTCCTTGATGATCTCTAGCATTTCTCGCAAGTATTTGATGCATAATTAGTCAAAAATGAGCCCGTCACTTCGGTTCTTCCTAACGAGGCTCCTCTTTTCGTTGTAGTGCCTCATTCACACTGAAGGATCTTGAAAACAACTTGTATGAACACATGATTCACTATCTTCAAGGCAACAACCACATCTACACTTTCTTGGGTCTAGGAATCTATTGAGTTGCATCAAACGAAGAGTTTTTGATGATTTCTAGCATTTCTCACCAGTATTTGATGCTTAATTAGTCAAAAATGAGCCCGTCTCTTGATTTCTTCCTAACGAGGCTCCACGTTTTGTTGTAACGACTCATTCACACTTAAAACCTTGGAAACAGCTTGTATGAACACATGATTCACTATATTCACTGCAACAACCTCATCTACACGTTCTTGGGACTAGGAATTTGTGGAATTGCATCAACCAGTGTGTCCTGGATGATTTCTAGCATTTCTCCCAAGTATTTGATACATAATTAGTTCAAAATGNATTTCTTCCTAACGAGGCTCCTCTTTTCGTTGTAATGCCTCATTCACGTCTGAAGGATCTTGAAAACAACTTGTATGAACACATGATTCACTATATTCACCACAACAACCCCATCTACACTTTCTCTTGGGTCTAGGAATCTATTTGAGTTGCATCAAACGAAGAGTTTTTGATGATTTCTAGCATTTCCTCACACGTATTTGATGCTTAATTAGTCAAAAATGAGCCCGATCTCTTGATTTCTTCCTAACGAGGCTCCACGTTTTTGTTTGTAACGACTCATTCACACTTAAAAAACCTTGGAACAGCTTGTATGAACACAATGATTCACTATATTCACTGCAACAACCTCATCTACACGTTCTGGGACTAGAATTTGTGGAATTGTGCATCAACCAGTGTGTCCTGGATGATTTCTAGCATTTCTCCCAAGTATTTGATACATAATTAGTCAAAAATGAGCCATCTCTACCTTCCTAACGAGGCCTCCTATTTTCGTTGTAATGCCTCATTGACACTAAAGGATCTTGAAAAGGAACTTGTAAATGAACAACATGATTCACTTATCTTCAACGCAAACAACCACATCTACACTTTCTTGGGTTTAGGAATCTATTGAGTTGCATCAAAAACGAAGAGTTTTTGATGATTTCTAGCATTTCTCACCAGTATTGGATGCCTAATTAGTCAGAAAACAAAAATGAGCTCGTCTCTCATTTCTTCCTAACAGGCTCCACGTTTTGTTGTCACGACTCATTCACACTTAAAAACCATGGAAAGAGCTGGTATGAACTCATGATTCACTATATTCACTGCAACAACCTCATCTACACGTTCTTGGGACTAGGAATTTGTGGAATTGCATCAACCAGTCTGTCCTTGATGATCTCTAGCATTTCTCGCAAGTATTTGATGCATAATTAGTCAAAAATGAGCCCGTCACTTCGGTTCTTCCTAACGAGGCTCCTCTTTTCGTTGTAGTGCCTCATTCACACTGAAGGATCTTGAAAACAACTTGTATGAACAAATGATTCACTATCTTCAAGGCAAGAACCACATCTACACTTTCTTGGGTCTAGGAATCTATTGAGTTGCATCAAACGAAGAGTTTTTGATGATTTCTAGCATTTCTCACCAGTATTTGATGCTTAATTAGTCAAAAATGAGCCCGTCTCTTGATTTCTTCCTAACGAGGCTCCACGTTTTGGTTGTAACGACTCATTCACACTTAAAACTTGGAAACAGCTTGTATGAACACATGATTCACTATATTCACTGCAACAACCTCATCTACACGTTCTTGGGACTAGGAATTTGTGGAATTGCATCAACCAGTGTGTCCTGGATGATTTCTAGCATTTCTCACAAGTATTTGATGCATAATTAGTCAAAAATGAGCCCATCTCTACCTTTCTTCCTAACGAGGCTCCTATTTTCGTTGTAATGCCTCATTGACACTAAAGGATCTTGGAAAGGAACTTGCATGAACACATGATTGACTATATTCAATGCAACAACCACATCTACACTTTCTTGGGTTTAGGAATCTATTGAGTTGCATCAAACGAAGAGTTTTTGATGATTTCTAGCATTTCTGACCAGTATTTGATGCTTAATTAGTCAAAAATGAGCCCGTCTCTTCATTTCTTCCTAACGAGGCTCCACGTTTTGTTGTAACGACTCATTCACACTTAAAAACCTTGGAAACAGCTTGTATGAACACATGATTCACTATTTTCACTGCAACAACCTCATCTACACGTTCTTGGGACTAGGAATTTTGTGGAATTGCGTCAAAAGAAAGTGTCCTTGATGATTTCTAGCATTTCTCGCAAGTATTTGATGTTAATTAGTTAAAAATGAGCCCGTCTCTTCATTTCATCCTAAACAGGCTCCTCATTTCGTTGTAATGCCTCATTCACACTGAAGGATCTTGAAAACAACTTGTAATGAACACATGATTACACTATATTCAATGCAACAACCACATCTACACTTTCTTGGGTCTAGGAATCTATTGAGTTGCATCAAACGAAGAGCTTTTGATGATTTCTAGCATTTCTCACCAGTATTTGATGCTTAATTAGTCAAAAATGAGCCCGTCTCTTCATTTCTGCCTAACGAGGCTCCACGTTTTGTTGTAACGACTCATTCACACTTAAAAACCTTGGAAACAACTTGTATGAACACATGATTCACTATATTCACTGCAACAACCTCATCTACCGTTCGGGAGGATCTATTTGTTGGAATTTGCTTCAACGAAACAAAGGTGTCCTTGATGATTTCTAGCATTTCTCCCATGTATTTGATGCTTAATTAGTCAAAAATGAGCCCGTTCTCTTCATTTCATCCTAACGAGGCTCCTCTTTTCGATTGTAATGCCTCATTACACTGAAGGATCGTGAAAACAACTTGTATGAACACATGATTGACTATATTCACCGCAACAACCACATCTACACATTCTTGGTCTAGGAATCAATTGAGTTGCATCAAACGAAGAGTTTTTGATGATTTCTAGCATTTCTCACCAGTATTTGATGCTTAATTAGTCAAAATGAGCCCGTCTCTTCATTTCTGCCTTACGAGGCTCCACACGTTTTTTGTTGTAACGACTCATTCACACTTAAAAACCATGGAAACAGCTTGTATGAACACATGATTCACTATATTCACTGGCAACAACCTCATCTACACGTTCTTGGGACTAGGAATTTGTGGAAATTGCATCAAACAGTGTGTCTTTGATGATTTCTANGAATTGCATCAAACAAAGTGTCCTTGATGATTTCTAGCATTTCTGACAAGTATTTGATGCTTAATTACTCAAAAATGAGCCCGTCTCTTCATTTCTGCCTAACGAGGCTCCACGTTTTGTTGTAACGACTCATTCACACTTAAAAAGCTTGGAAACAGCTTGTATGAACACATGATTCACTATATTCACTGCAACAACTCATCTACACGTTCTTGGGACTAGGAATTTGTGGAATTGCATCAAACAAAGTGTCCTTGATGATTTCTAGCATTTCTCCCAAGTATTTGATGCTTAATTAGTCAAAAATGAGCCCGTCTCTTCATTTCTGCCTAACGAGGCTCCACGTTTTGTTGTAACGACTCATTCACACTTAAAAGCCATGAAACAGCTTGTATGAACACATGATTCACTATATTCACTGCAACAACCTCATCTACACGTTCTTGGGACTAGGAATTTGTCGAATGCATCAAACAAAGTGTCCTTGATGATTCTAGCATTTCTCACCAGTATTTGGTGCTTAATTACTCAAAATGAGCCCGTCTCTTCATTTCTGCCTAAACGAGGCTCCACGTTTTGTTGTAACGATCATTCACACTTAAAAAGCTCGGAAACAGCTTTTATGAACACATGATTCACTATATTCACTGCAAACAACCTCATCTACACGTTCTTGGGACTAGGAATTTGTGGAATTGCATCAAACAAAGTGTCCTTGATCATTTTCTAGCATTTCTTCACAAGTTATTTTGATGCTTAATTAGTCAAAAATGAGCCCGTCTCTTCATTTCATCCTAACAGGCTCCTCTTTTCGTTGGTAATGCCTCATTCAACAGAAGGATCTTGAAAACATACTTGTATGAACACATGATTGACTATATTCACCGCAGCAACCACATCTACACTTTCTGATCAAGGAATCTATTGAGTTGCATCAAACGAAGAGTTTTTGATGATTTCTAGCATTTCTCACCAGTATTTAATGCTTAATTAGTCAAAATGAGCCCATCTCTTCATTTCTTCCTAACGGAGGCTCCACGTTTTGTGTAACGACTCATTCACACTTAAAAAGCTTGGAAACAGCTTGTATGAACACATGATTCACTATATTCACTGCAACAGCCTCATGTACATGTTCCTGGGGACTAGGAATTTGTGGAATTTCATCAAACAAAGTGTCCTTGATGATTTCTAGCATTTCTCACAAGTATTTGATGCTTTAATTACTCAAAAATGAGCCCGTCTCTTCATTTCATCCTAACGAGGCTCCTCTTTTCGTTGTAATGCCTCATTCCCACTGAAGGATCTTGAAAACAACTTGTATGAACGCATGATTGACTATATTCACCGCAACAACCACATCTACACTTTCTTGGGTCTAGGGAATCTATTGAGTTGCATCAAACGAAGAGTTTTTGATGATTTCTAGCATTTCTCACCAGTATTTGATGCTTAATTAGTCAAAAATGAGCCCGTCTCTTCATTTCTTCCTAACGAGGCTCCACGTTTTGTTGTAACGACTCATTCACACTTAAAAAGCTTGGAAACAGCTTGTATGAACACATGATTCACTATATTCACAGCAACAACCTCTTCTACACGTTCTTGGGACTAGGAATTTGTGGAATTGCGTCAAACAAAGTGTCCTTGATGATTTCTAGCATTTCTCAAAAGTATTTGATGCTTAATTACTCAAAAATGAGCCCGTCTCTTCCTTTCTGCCTAACGAGGCTCCACATTTTGTTGTAACGACTCATTCACACTTAAAAAGCTTGGAAAGGGCTTGTATGAACACATGATTCACTATATTGACTGCAACAACCTCATCTACACGTTCTTGGGACTAGGAATTTGTGGGAATTGCGTCAAACAAAGTGTCCTTGATGATTTCTAGCATTTCTCACCAGTATTTGATGCTTAATTAGTCAAAAATGAGCCCGTCTCTTCATTTCTGCCTAACGAGGCTCCACGTTCGTTTGTAACGACTCATTCACACTTAAAATCCATGGAAACCGCTTGTATGAACACATGATTCACTATATTCACAGCAACAACCTCATCTACACGTTCTTGGGACTAGGAATTTGTGGAATTGCATCAAACAAAGTGTCCTAGATGATTTCTAGCATTTCTCAAAAGTATTTGATGCTTAATTACTCAAAAATGAGCCCGTCTCTTCATTTCTGCCTAACGAGGCTCCACATTTTGTTTGTAACGACTCATTCACACTTAAAAAGCTTGGAAAGGGCTTGTATGAACACATGATTCACTATATTCACTGCAACAACCTCATCTACACGTTCTTGGGACTAGGAATTTGTGGAATTGCGTCAAACAAAGTGTCCTTGATGATTTCTAGCATTTCTCACCAGTATTTGATGCTTAATTAGTCAAAAATGAGCCCGTCTCTTCATTTCTGCCTAACGAGGCTCCACGTTTTGTTGTAACGACTCATTCACACTTAAAATCCATGGAAACAGCTTGTATGAACACATGATTCACTATATTCACGGCAACAACCTCATCTACACGTTCTTGGGACTAGGAATTTGTGGAATTGCATCAAACAAAGTGTCCTTGATGATTTCTAGCATTTGTCAGAAGTATTTCATGCTTAATTAGTCAAAAATGAGCCCGTCTCTTCATTTCTGCCTAACGAGGCTCCACGTTTTGTTGTAACGACTCATTCACACTTAAAATCCATGGAAACAGCTTGTATGAACACATGATTCACTATATTCACGGCAACAACCTCATCTACACGTTCTTGGGACTAGGAATTTGTGGAATTGCATCAAACAAAGTGTCCTTGATGATTTCTAGCATTTGTCAGAAGTATTTCATGCTTAATTAGTCAAAAATGAGCCCGTCTCTTCATTTCTGCCTAACGAGGCTCCACGTTTTGTTGTAACGACTCATTCACACTTAAAAAGCTTGGAAACAGCTTGTATGAACACATGATTCACTATATTCACTGCAACAACCTCATCTACACGTTCTTGGGAATAGGAATTTGTGGAATTGCATGAAACAAAGTGTCCTAGATGATTTCTAGCATTTCTCACAAGTATTTGATGCTTAATTACTCAAAAATGAGCCCGTCTCTTCATTTCTGCCTAACGAGGCTCCACGTTTTGTTGTAACGACTCATTCACACTTAAAAAGCTTGGAAACAGCTTGTATGAACACATGATTCACTATATTCACTGCAACAACCTCATCTACACGTTCTTGGGAATAGGAATTTGTGGAATTGCATGAAACAAAGTGTCCTAGATGATTTCTAGCATTTCTGACAAGTATTTGATGCTAAATTACTCAAAAATGAGCCCGTCTCTTCATTTCTGCCTAACGAGGCTCCACGTTTTGTTGTAACGACTCATTCACACTTAAAAAGCTTGGAAACAGCTTGTATGAACACATGATTCACTATATTCACTGCAACAACCTCATCTACACGTTCTTGGGACTAGGAATTTGTGGAATTGCATCCAACAAAGTGTCCTTGATGATTTCTAGCATTTCTCCCAAGTATTTGATGCTTAATTAGTCAAAAATGAGCCCATCTCTTCATTTCTGCCTAACGAGGCTCCACGTTTTGTTGTAACGACTCATTCACACTTAAAAGCCATGGAAACAGCTTGTATGAACACATGATTCACTATATTCACTGCAACAACCTCATCTACACGTTCTTGGGACTAGGAATTTGTCGAATTGCATCAAACAAAGTGTCCTTGATGATTTCTAGCATTTCTCACCAGTATTTGGTGCTTAATTACTCAAAAATGAGCCCGTCTCTTCATTTCTGCCTAACGAGGCTCCACGTTTTGTTGTAACGACTCATTCACACTTAAAAAGCTCGGAAACAGCTTTTATGAACACATGATTCACTATATTCACTGCAACAACCTCATCTACACGTTCTTGGGACTAGGAATTTGTGGAATTGCATCAAACAAAGTGTCCTTGATCATTTCTAGCATTTCTCACAAGTATTTGATGCTTAATTAGTCAAAAATGAGCCCGTCTCTTCATTTCATCCTAACCAGGCTCCTCTTTTCGTTGTAATGCCTCATTCACACAGAAGGATCTTGAAAACAACTTGTATGAACACATGATTGACTATATTCACCGCAGCAACCACATCTACACTTTCTTGGATCAAGGAATCTATTGAGTTGCATCAAACGAAGAGTTTTTGATGATTTCTAGCATTTCTCACCAGTATTTAATGCTTAATTAGTCAAAAATGAGCCCATCTCTTCATTTCTTCCTAACGAGGCTCCACGTTTTGTTGTAACGACTCATTCACACTTAAAAAGCTTGGAAACAGCTTGTATGAACACATGATTCACTATATTCACTGCAACAGCCTCATGTACATGTTCCTGGGACTAGGAATTTGTGGAATTTCATCAAACAAAGTGTCCTTGATGATTTCTAGCATTTCTCACAAGTATTTGATGCTTAATTACTCAAAAATGAGCCCGTCTCTTCATTTCATCCAAACGAGGCTCCTCTTTTCGTTGTAATGCCTCATTCCCACTGAAGGATCTTGAAAACAACTTGTATGAACGCATGATTGACTATATTCACCGCAACAACCACATCTACACTTTCTTGGGTCTAGGAATCTATTGAGTTGCATCAAACGAAGAGTTTTTGATGATTTCTAGCATTTCTCACCAGTATTTGATGCTTAATTTGTCAAAAATGAGCCCGTCTCTTCATTTCTTCCTAACGAGGCTCCACGTTTTGTTGTAACGACTCATTCACACTTAAAAACCTTGGAAACAGCTTGTATGAACACATGATTCACTATATTCACAGCAACAACCTCTTCTACACGTTCTTGGGACTAGGAATTTGTGGAATTGCGTCAAACAAAGTGTCCTTGATGATTTCTAGCATTTCTCAAAAGTATTTGATGCTTAATTACTCAAAAATGAGCCCGTCTCTTCATTTCTGCCTAACGAGGCTCCACGTTTGGTTGTAACGACTCATTCACACTTAAAAAGCATGGAAACAGCTTGTATGAACACATGATTCACTATATTCACTGCAACAACCTCATCTGCACGTTCTTGGGACTAGGAATTTGTGGAATTGCATCAAACAAAGTGTCCTTGATGATTTTTAGCATTTCTCACAAGTATTTGATGCTTAATTACTCAAAAATGAGCCCGTCTCTTCATTTCTGCCTAACGACGCTCCACGTTTGGTTGTAACGACTCATTCACACTTAAAAACCATGGAAACAGCTTGTATGAACACATGATTCACTATATTCACTGCAACAACCTCATCTGCACGTTCTTGGGACTAGGAATTTGTGGAATTGCATCAAACAAAGTGTCCTTGATGATTTTTAGCATTTCTCACAAGTATTTGATGCTTAATTACTCAAAAATGAGCCCGTCTCTTCATTGCTGCGTAACGAGGCTCCACGTTTTGTTGTAACGACTCATTCACACTTAAAAGCCATGGAAACAGCTTGTATGAACACATGATTCACTATATTCACCGCAACAACCACATCTACACTTTCTTGGGTCTAGGAATCTATTGAGTTGCATCAAACGAAGAGTTTTTGATGATTTCTTGCATTTCTCACCAGTATTTGATGCTTAATTAGTCAAAAATGAGCCCATCTCTTCATTTCTGCCTAACGAGGCTCCACGTTTTCTTGTAACGACTCATTCACACTTAAAATCCATGGAAACAGCTTGTATGAACACATGATTCACTATATTCACTGCAACAACCTCATCTACACGTTCTTGGGACTAGGAATTTGTGGAATTGCATCAAACAAAGTGTCCTTGATGATTTCTAGCATTTCTCACAAGTATTTGATGCTTAATTACTCAAAAATGAGCCCGTCTCTTCATTTCTGCCTAGCAAGGCTCCACGTTTTGTTGTAACGACTCATTCACACTTAAAAACCTTGGAAACAGCTTGTATGAACACATGATTCACTATATTCACTGCAACAACCTCATCTGCACGTTCTTGGGACTAGGAATTTGTCGAATTGCATCAAACAAAGTGTCCTTGATGATTTCTAGCATTTCTCACAAGTATTTGATGCTTAATTACTCAAAAATGAGCCCGTCTCTTCATTTCTGCCTAACGACGCTCCTCTTTTCGTTGTAATGCCTCCTTCACACAGAAGGATCTTGAAAACAACTTGTATGAACACATGATTGACTATATTCACCGCAACAACCACATTTACACTTTCTTGGGTCTAGGAATCTATTGAGTTGCATCAAACGAAGAGTTTTTGATAATTTCTAGCATTTCTCACCAGTATTTGATGCTTAATTAGTCAAAAATGCTCCCGTCTCTTCATTTCTGGCTAACGAGGCTCCATGTTTTGTTGTAACGACTCATTCACACTGAAAAAGCTTGGAAACAACTTGTATGAACACATGATTGACTATATTCACCGCAGCAACCACATCTACACTTTCTTGGATCAAGGAATCTATTGAGTTGCATCAAACGAAGAGTTTTTGATGATTTCTAGCATTTCTCACAAGTCTTTGATGCTTAATTACTCAAAAATGAGCCCGTCTCTTCATTTCTGCCTAACGAGGCTCCACATTTTGTTGTAACGACTCATTCACACTTAAAAAGCTTGGAAAGGGCTTGTATGAACACATGATTCACTATATTCACTGCAACAACCTCATCTACACGTTCTTGGGACTAGGAATTTGTGGAATTGCGTCAAACAAAGTGTCCTTGATGATTTCTAGCATTTCTCAAAAGTATTTGATGCTTAATTACTCAAAAATGAGCCCGTCTCTTCATTTCTGCCTAACGAGGCTCCACATTTTGTTGTAACGACTCATTCACACTTAAAAAGCTTGGAAAGGGCTTGTATGAACACATGATTCACTATATTCACAGCAACAACCTCTTCTACACGTTCTTGGGACTAGGAATTTGTGGAATTGCATCAAACAAAGTGTCCTTGATGATTTCTAGCATTTCTGATGAGAACCATGGAGATGATGGGTGGAAGGCTTGAATAGATGCAAGAAGTCCATTGCCCATTCCAGAAGGCCCAATAACACAAGCTAGAGCTTCAATGGATGCAAGAGGTCCATTGCACATTCCAGAAGTCCCAATAACACGAGCTAGGGCCAAAAAGATTAATGAAGCACTAAATGGGCTGATTCAGGACATTCAAGCCGAGCAAGCTTCAAATGGTGCGAATTCAAGTTCTAAAGAGAGACCAGGCCTAATTAATATAATTGGACTACTTAATGGGTCAGACTAAGTGATAGCATTCACTCCTAAATAGGAGTTCATTGTGTGTGCTGGAATTAGTCCGAAATTCCTCCAAAATAGGGATTTCTGCAAGGGCTAAATGGGGACATAGCAAACGTGGTTGAATTGCAACACTATGTGGAATTAGAAGACATGGTACACATGGCCATGAAAGTTGAAAGGCAACTCAAACGAAAGGGTTCCACACGGTTTGGGCAGAACTCAGGATCTACCTCATCTTGGAAGCCAAATTGGAATAAAAGGGACGAGATGACCAACTACAAGTCCAAAGCCGAGCTATCCAAGTACAAGAATGTGGGTTCTAGCAAGGAGGCAGGTAATTCTGACCCCCAACCAAGTAGAAATAGAGATGTTAAATGTTTTAAGTGTTTGGGCAGGGGTCACATTGCATCTCGATGTCCAAATAAGCGTGCAATGATCTTGAGAAGTAATGGTGAAGTTGAAACTGAAAGTGAATCAGATGATGATTCTATGCCATCATCAGAGGGTGAAAGTGATGGAGAGGAGTATCCAGTCATTGGAGTAGCTCTTGTTACAAGGCGAGCATTGAATGTGCAAGTAAAGGAAGAAAATGAGGTGCAACGAGATAACATCTTTCAGACGAGGTGTCTCATCAAAGATAAGGTATGTAGTATGATTATTGATGGTGGGAGTTGCACTAATGTTGCTAGCACAACTATGGTTGAGAAGTTGAATTTACCTACTATGAACCATCCTAGGCCATATAAGCTTCAATGGCTGAATGACAGTGGTGAAGTCAAGGTAAATAAGCAAGTGCTCATATCATTTTCTATCGGAAGGTACCGTGATGAAATTTTATGTGATGTTGTACCTATGCATGTGGGCCATATTCTATTAGGAAGACCATGGCAATTTGATAGGCGAGTTATGCATGATGGCTTCAAGAACCGATATTCCTTTGTAATGAATAAAAAACCCGTCACTCTTGTACCATTATCACCTCAACAAGCTTATGAGGATCAATTAAGGATTAAAAATGAAAGTGAACAGAAAAGAAAGATTGATAAAAGAGAAAAGAGAGGAGAAAACGTGATGACACAAGAGAAAGAGAAGAAAAGAGAAAGTTTCTATGCAAAAGGGAGTGATGTCAAAAGAGCATTCTATGCCAAACAACCTATGATCGTACTTCTGTACAAGGAGGCTTATTTTAACACTAACAAGTTTGACCCATCTTTGCCTAGTGTTGTTGTTGCTCTATTGCAGGAATTTGAAGATGTATTCCCTGATGATGTTCCAAGTGGATTGCCACCTAATAGAGGAATTGAGCATCAAATTGATTTCATCCCAGGTGCATCCATCCCTAACCGGCCAGCATATAAGAGTAATCCTGAGGAGACAAAGGAGCTTCAAAGGCAGGTTGAGGAGCTTATTTCCAAAGGATATGTGAGGGAAAGCATGAGTCCATGTGCTGTTCCTGTCCTACTTGTACCCAAGAAAGATGGGACTTGGAGGATGTGTGTTGATTGTCGAGCAATCAACAAAATCACTGTAAAGTATCGTCACCCCATACCTAGATTAGATGACATGTTGGATGAATTGCATGGTTCCTGTGTCTTTTCTAAGATTGATTTGAAAAGCAGATATCATCAGATTAGGATGAGAGAGGGAGATGAGTGGAAAACAGCTTTCAAAACTAAGTACGGTCTGTATGAATGGCTTGTTATGCCATTTGGTCTCACTAATGCACCAAGTACTTTTATGCGACTAATGAATCATGTTTTGCGTCCATTCATTGGTAAATTTGTGGTTGTGTATTTTGATGATATTTTGGTCTATAGTAAAACCCTAGAAGAGCATCTTGATCATTTACGTTTTATTGTAAGTGTTTTACGTTCTGAAAAATTGTATGCTAACTTAAGGAAATGTTCCTTTTGTATTAATCAGATCACATTTCTTGGCTATGTGGTGAGTTCTAAAGGTGTTGAGGTTGACGAGGAAAAGTTAAGGCAATTCGTGATTGGCCTACACCTAAGTCAATTAGTGATGTGCGTAGCTTTCATGGTCTAGCTAGCTTCTATAGACGCTTTGTTAGGGACTTTAGCACCATTGCTGCACCACTCACTAAGCTTATAAAAAGAACACGAGTTTTAGGTGGGGTAGTGACCAAGACAAGGCTTTTAATTGCATAAAGGAAAAATTAAGTTCTGCACCCCTACTTGCTTTACCTAACTTTGAAAAAGCTTTCGAGATTGAGTGTGATGCTTCAGGTATTGGCATTGGAGCTGTTTTGATGCAGGAAAGGCGCCCAATTGCTTACTTCAGTGAAAAGCTAAGTGGAGCAAGCCTTAATTATCCTACTTATGATAAAGAGATGTATGCATTGGTACGGGCTTTGGAGACATGGCAACATTACCTTTGGCCCAAGGAGTTTGTCATCCATACTGACCATGAATCGTTGAAGCACTTGAAGGGACAAGGAAAGTTGAACAAAAGACATGCTAAGTGGATTGAATTTATTGAGACCTTTCCCTACAACATCAAATATAAACAAGGTAAGGACAATGTGGTAGCTGATGCATTATCTCGCAGGTATGCCCTTATCTTTACACTTACTGCAAACTTATTAGGATTTGAACATATTAAAAATTTATATGTGAATGATCCGGACTTTGCTAACGTGTATGGAGCATGTGAGAAGTCATCCTTAGAGAAGTTTTATAGGCATAAGGGTTTCTTATTTAGGGAAAATCGTTTATGCATGCCTATGAGTTCTTTAAGGGAGTTGGTTGTAAGAGAAGCTCATGAGGGTGGTCTAATGGGTCATTTCGGAGTTAGGAAAACCCTAGATGTCCTAAATGAACACTTCTTTTGGCCACGCATGAAACGAGATGTTGAGAGGATATGTGAGAAATGCATAACATGCAAACAGGCTAAATCTAGAGTTTTACCCCATGGCTTGTATACCCCTTTACCCATACCTAACCATCCCTGGGTTGATTTATCCATGGACTTTGTACTGGGATTGCCACGAACAAAACGGGGTAGGGATTCTGTATTTGTTGTTGTTGATAGATTTTCAAAGATGGCACACTTCATCCCATGCCATAAAACTGATGATGCAAACAATGTGGCTGACTTGTTCTTTAGAGAAGTAGTGCGTTTGCATGGCATGCCACGGAGCATTGTTTCAGACCGAGATACAAAGTTCTTAAGCTACTTCTGGAAGACTTTGTGGGGTAAGTTAGGTACTAAACTATTGTTTTCAACTACTTGTCATCCACAAACTGATGGGCAAACTGAGGTGGTTAATCGAACTCTTTCTACCCTTTTGCGTGCTATTATTCAAACAAATTTGAAAACATGGGAAGATTGTTTACCACATGTCGAGTTTGCATATAATAGAAGTGTTCATTCCACTACTAGCTACTCTCCATTTGAAATTGTATATGGTTTAATCCATTGACTCCTCTGGATTTGGTACCTATACCTGTCAATGAGTATGCCAACGTTGATGGTGAACGCAAAGCTGACATGATAAAAAAATTGCATGAGAAGGTGCGGCAACATATTGAAAAACGAACTGAGCAATACGCATCCCATGTCAACAAGGGACGAAAGAAGGTGGTGTTTGAACCTGGTGATTGGGTTTGGGTGCATATGCGCAAGGAACGATTCCCAGCTCAGAGACGTCCAAAGCTACAACCTAGAGGAGATGGTCCCTTCCAAGTTCTAGCACGAATTAATGACAATGCTTATAAGTTGGAACTTCCTGGTGAGTATAATGTGAGTGCAACATTTAACGTTTCTGACCTTTCCCCTTTTGATGTAGGTGATGATTCGAGGGCGAATCCTTTTGAGGAAGGGGGAATGATGAGAACCATGGAGATAATGGGTGGAAGGCTTCAATAGATGCAAGAAGTCCATTGCCCATTCCAGAAGGCCCAATAACACAAGCTAGAGCTTCAATGGATGCAAGAGGTCCATTGCACATTCCAGAAGGCCCAATAACATGAGCTAGGGCCAAAAAGATTAAAGAAGCACTAAATGGGCTGATTTAGGACATTCAAGCCAAGCAAGCTTCAAATGGTGCGAATTCAAGTTCTAAAGAGAGCCCAGACCTAATTAATATAATTGGACTACTTAATGGGTCAGACTAAGTGATAGCATTCACTCCTAAATAGGAGTTCATTGTATGTGCTGGAATTAGTCCGAAATTCCTCCAAAATAGGGATTTCTCCTAAATAGGAATTTTGCCTCTTTAGGATTGCTATCTAAGCCTATAAATAGGCACCCCTTGTAAGCTTTGGAAATCAGACAACTTTCAGTGAAATAGAAAGCAAGGGTTTCTCCTTCGGTTCTTTTGAGAACTAAAGAACTTATCAAGAGGTTTTCTTCTTGTGGCGTTCAAACCGACTTATCACTCCCAATTCCTTCCTTTTCTGGAGTGTGGCGACCATATCCATCTTGAATACCCTAGGTTCGTGTTCCTTCGAATATTGGGTCTAGGGTTTGTGCTATTAAACTCTGATTTAGCTTTCCTGGGTTGTTCTTTGATTCATTGTGTGCGTTGGGTCCCTAAGCCACATCTTTTTGGGGTTTTCCGCATCAATTTCTCACAAGTATTTGATGCTTAATCAGCCAAAAATGAGCCCGTCTCTTCATTCATCCTAACAAGGCTCCTCTTTTCGTTGTAATGCCTCATTCACACTGAAGGATCTTGAAACAACTTGTATGAACACATGATTGACTATATTCACCGCAACAACCACATATACACTTTCTTGAGTCTAGGAATCTATTGAGTTGCATCAAACGAAGAGTTTTTGATGATTTCTAGCATTTCTCACCAGTATTTGATGCTTAATTAGTCAAAAATGAGCCCGTCCCTTCATTTCTTCCTAACGAGGCTCCACGTTATGTTGTAACGACTCATTCACACTTAAACACCTTGGAAACAGCTTGTATGAACAAATGATTCACTATATTCACTGCAACAACCTCATCTACACGTTCTTGGACTAGGAATTTGTGGAATTGCATCAAACAAAGTGTCCTTGATGATTTCTAGCATTTCTCACAAAGTATTTGATGCTTAATTACTCAAAAATGAGCCCGTCTCTTCATTTCATCCTAACGAGGCTCCTCTTGTCGTTGTAATGCCTCATTCACACTGAAGGATCTTGAAAACAACTTGTATGAACACATGATTGACTATATTCACCGCAACAACCACATCTACACTTTCTTGGGTCTAGGAATCTATTGAGTTGCATCAAACGAAGAGTTTTTGATGATTTCTAGCATTTCTCACCAGTATTTGATGCTTAATTAGTCAAAAATGAGCCCGTCTCTTCATTTCTTCCTAACGAGGCTCCACGTTTTGTTGTAACGACTCATTCACACTTAAAAACCTTGGAAACAGCTTGTATGAACACATGATTCACTATATTCACTGCAACAACCTCATCTACACGTTCTTGGGACTAGGAATTTGTGGAATTGCATCAAACAAAGTGTCCTTGATGATTTCTAGCATTTCTCACAAGTATTTGATGCTTAATTAGTCAAAAATGAGCCCGTCTCTTCATTTCTTCCTAACGAGGCTCCTTTTTTGTTGTAATGCCTCATTCACACTGAAGGATCTTGAAAACAACTTGTATGAACACATGATTCACTATATTCAGCAACAACCACATCTACACTTTCTTGGGTCTAGGAATCTATTGAGTTGCATCAAACGAAGAGTTTTTGATGATTTCTAGCATTTCTCACCAGTATTTGATGCTTAATTAGTCAAAAATGAGCCCGTCTCTTCATTTCTTCCTAACGAGGCTCCTCTTTTCGTTGTAATGCCTCATTCACACTGAAGGATCTTGAAAACAACTTGTATGAACACATGATTAGACTATATTCACCGCAACAACCACATCTACACTTTCTTGGGTCTAGGAATCTATTGAGTTGCATCAAACGAAGAGTTTTTGATGATTTCTAGCATTTCTCACCAGTATTTGATGCTTAATTAGTCAAAAATGAGCCCGTCTCTTCATTTCTTCCTAACGAGGCTCCACGTTTTGTTGTAACGACTCATTCACACTTAAAAACCTTGGAAACAGCTTGTATGAACACATGATTCACTATATTCACAGCAACAACCTCATCTACACGTTCTTGGGACTAGGAATTTGTGGAATTGCATCAAACAGTGTGTCCTTGATTCTAGCATTTCTCCCAAGTATTTGATGCTTAATTAGTCAAAAATGAGCCCGTCTCTTCATTTCTTCCTAACGAGGCTCCTCTTTTGTTGTAATGCCTCATTCACACTGAAGGATCTTGAAAACAACTTGTATGAACACATGATTGACTATATTCACTGCAACAACCACATCTACAGTTTCTTGGGTCTAGGAATCTATTGAGTTGCATCAAACGAAGAACTTTTGATGATTTCTAGCATTTCTCACCAGTATTTGATGCTTAATTAGTCAAAAATGAGCCCGTCTCTTCATTTCTTCCTAACGAGGCTCCACGTTTTGTTGTAACGACTCATTCACACTTAAAAACCTTGGAAACAGCTTGTATGAACACATGATTCACTATATTCACTGCAACAACCTCATCTACACGTTCTTGGGACTAGGAATTTGTGGAATTGCATCAAACAAAGTGTCCTTGATGATTTCTAGCATTTCTCACAAGTATTTGATGCTTAATTAGTCAAAAATGAGCCCGTCTCTTCATTTCATCCTAACGAGGCTCCTCATTTTTGTTGTAATGCCTCATTCACACTGAAGGATCTTGAAAACAACTTGTATGAACACATGATTGACTATATTCACTGCAACAACCACATCTACACTTCTTGGGTCTAGGAATCTATTGAGTTGCATCAAACGAAGAGTTTTGATGATTTCTAGCATTTCTCACCAGTATTTGATGCTTAATTAGTCAAAAATGAGCCCGTCTCTTCATTTCTCCTAACGAGGCTCCACGTTTTGTTGTAACGACTCATTCACACAAAAACCATGGAAACAGCTTGTATGAACACATGATTCACTATATTCACTGCAACAACCTCATCTACACTTCTTGGGACTAGGAATTTGTGGAATTGCATCAAATAGTGTGTCCTTGATGATTTCTAGCATTTCTCCAAGTATTTGATGCTTAATTAGTCAAAAATGAGCCCGTCTCTTCATTTCTTCCTAACGAGGCTCCACGTTTGTTGTAACGACTCATTCACACTTAAAAACCTTGGAAACAGCTTGTATGAACACATGATTCACTATATTCACCTGCAACAACCTCAATCTACACTTCTTGGGTCTAGGAAGTCCTATTGAGTTGCATCAAACAATGTGTCCTTGATGATTTCTAGCATTTCTCCAAGTATTTTGAATGCTTAATTAGTCAAAAAATGAGCCCGTCTCTTCATTTCTCCTAACGAGGCTCCTCTTTTCGTTGTAAATGCCTCATTCACACTGAGGATCTTGAAAACAAACTGTATGAACACATGATTGACTATATTCACCGCAACAACCACATCCTACACTTTCTTGGTCTAGGAATCTGTGAGTTGCATCAAACGAGAGTTTTTGATGATTTCTAGCATTCTCACCAGTATTTGATGCTTAATTAGTCAAAAATGAGCCCGTCTCTTCATTTCTGCCTAACGAGGCTCCACGTTTGTTGTAACGACTCATTCACACTTAAACAACCTATGGAAACAGCTTGTATGAAACATGATCAGTATATTCACTGCAACAACCTCATCTACACAGTTCTTGGACTAGGAATTTGTTGGAATTGCATCAAACCAAGTTGTCCTTGATGATTTCTAGAATTTTCTACAAGTATTATGATGCATAATTTAGTCAAAAATGAGGCCCGTCTCTCTTCATTTTCTCCTAACGAGGCTCCTCTTCTTCGTTTGTAATGCCTCATTCACTCTGAAGGTATTTGAAAAAACCAACCTTGTTGAACACATTGTATTGGACGTATATTCACCCCAACACCACATCTACACTTTCTTGGGGTCTGAGGGAATCCAATTGAGTTGCATCCAAACGAAGAGTTTTGGATGATTTCCAGCATTTCTCAACCAGCGTATTTTGATGCTTCACTGTAGTCCATAAATTGAGCCCGTCCTCTTTCAATTTCTGCCTACACGAGGCTCCACGTTTTGTGTAGCGAACTCAATTCATCGACGTAAAAACCTGAATCAGCTTGTATGAAACACATGCTTCACTAATATTCACTGCAAACAAACTCATCTACACGTTCTTGGGACTAGGAATTTGTGGAATTGCATCAATCAATGTGTCCCTTGATGATTTCTAGCATTTCTCCCAAGTATTTGATGCATAATTAGTCAAAAATGAGCCCGTCTCTTCATTTCTTCCTAACGAGGCTCCTCTTTTCGTTGTAATGCCTCATTCACACTGAAGGATCTTGAAAACAACTTGTATGAACACATGATTGCCTATATTCACCGCAACAACCACATCTACACTTTCTTGGGTCTAGGAATCTATTGAGTTGCATCAAACGAAGAGTTTTGATGATTTCTAGCATTTCTCTCCAGTATTTGATGCTTAATTAGTCAAAAATGAGCCCGTCTCTTCATTTCTTCCTAACGAGGCTCCACGTTTTGTTGTAACGACTCATTCACACTTAAAAACCTTGGAAACAGCTTGTATGAACACATGATTCACTATATTCACTGCAACAACCTCATCTACACGTTCTTGGGACTAGGAATTTGTGGAATTGCATCAAACAAAGTGTCCTTGATGATTTCTAGCATTTCTCACAAGTATTTGATGCTTAATTAGTCAAAATGAGCCCGTCTCTTCATTTCATCCTAACGAGGCTCCTCTTTTCGTTGTAATGCCTCATTCACACTGAAGGATCATGAAAACAACTTGTAATGAACACATGATTCACTATATTCACCGCAACAACCACATCTTACACTTTCTTGGTCTAGGAATCTATTGAGTTGCACAAACGTAGAGTTTTTTGATGATTTCTAGCATTTCTCACAAGTATTTGATGCTTAATTAGTCAAAATGAGCCCGTCTCTTCATTTCTTGCCTAACGAGCTCCACTTTTGTTGTAACGACTCATTCACACTTAAAAACCATGGAACAGCTTGTATGAAACATGATCCACTATATTCACTGCAACAACCTCATCTACACGTTCTTGGACTAGGAATTTGTGGAATTGCATCAACAGTGTGTCCTTGATGATTTCTAGCATTTCTCACAAGTATTTGATGCATAATTAGTCAAAAATGAGCCCGTCTCTTCATTTCTTCCTAACGAGGCTCCTCTTTTCGTTGTAATGCCTCATTCACACTGAAGGATCTTGAAAACAACTTGTATGAACACATGATGACTATATTCACCGCAACAACCACATCTACACTTTCTTGGGTCTAGGAATCTATTGAGTTGCCATCAAACGAAGAGTTTTGATGATTTCTAGTATTTCTCACCAGTATTTGATGCTAATTAGTCAAAATGAGCCCGTCTCTTCATTTCTGCTAACGAGGCTCCACGTTTTGTTGTAACGACTCATTCACACTTAAAACCATGGAAACAGCTTGTCTATGAACACATGATTCACTATATTCACTGCAACAAACCTCATCTACAAGTTCTGGGACTAGGAATTTGTGGGAATTTGCATGCAATCAAATGTGTCCTTGATGAATTTCTAGCATTTCTCACAAGTAGTTTGATGCATTAATTAGTAAAAAATGGCCCGTCTATCCATTTCTCCTAACGAGGCTTCTCTGTTTTCGTTTAGATGCTCATTCACACTGAAGGATCTTGAAAACAACTTGTATGAACACATGATTGACTATATTCACCGCAACAACCACATCTACACTTTCTTGGGTCTAGGAATCTATTGAGTTGCATCAAACGAAGATTTTTGATGATTTCTAGCATTTCTCACCAGTATTTGATGCTTAATTAGTCAAAAATGAGCCCGTCTCTTCATTTCTTCCTAACGAGGCTCCACGTTTTGTTGTAACGACTCATTCACACTTAAAAACCTTGGAAACAGCTTGTATGAACACATGATTCACTATATTCACTGCAACAACCTCATCTACACGTTCTTGGGACTAGGAATTTGTGGAATTGCATCAAACAAAGTGTCCTTGATGATTTCTAGCATTTCTCACCAGTATTTGATGCTTAATTAGTCAAAAATGAGCCCGTCTCTTCATTTCTTCCTAACGAGGCTCCACGTTTTGTTGTAATGACTCATTCACACTTAAAAACCTTGGAAACAGCTTGTATGAACACATGATTCACTATATTCACTGCAACAACCTCATCTACACGTTCTTGGGACTAGGAATTTGTGGAATTGCATCAAACAAAGTGTCCTTGATGATTTCTAGCATTTCTCACAAGTATTTGATGCTTAATTAGTCAAAAATGAGCCCGTCTCTTCATTTCATCCTAACGAGGCTCCTCTTTTCGTTGTAATGCCTCATTCACACTGAAGGATCTTGAAAACAACTTGTATGAACACATGATTGACTATATTCACTGCAACAACCACATCTACACGTTCTTGGGTCTAGGAATCTATTGAGTTGCATCAAACGAAGAGTTTTTGATGATTTCTAGCATTTCTCACCAGTATTTGATGCTTAATTAGTCAAAAATGAGCCCGTCTCTTCATTTCTTCCTAACGAGGCTCCACGTTTTGTTGTAATGACTCATTCACACTTAAAAACCTTGGAAACAGCTTGTATGAACACATGATTCACTATATTCACTGCAACAACCTCATCTACACGTTCTTGGGACTAGGAATTTGTGGAATTGCATCAAACAGTGTGTCCTTGATGATTTCTAGCATTTCTCCAAGTATTTGATGCTTAATTAGTCAAAAATGAGCCCGTCTCTTCATTTCTTCCTAACGAGGCTCCTCTTTTCGTTGTAATGCCTCATTCACACTGAAGGATCTTGAAAACAACTTGTATGAACACATGATTCACTATATTCACCTGCAACAACCACATCTACACTTTCTTGGGACTAGGAATCTATTGAGTTGCATCAAACGAAGAGTTTGATGATTTCTAGCATTTCTCACCAGTATTTGATGCTTAATTAGTCAAAAATGAGCCCGTCTCTTCATTTCTTCCTAACGAGGCTCCACGTTTTGTTGTAACGACTCATTCACACTTAAAAACTTGGAAACAGCTTGTATGAACACATGATTCACTATATTCACTGCAACAACCTCATCTACACGTTCTTGGGACTAGGAATTTGTGGAATTGCATCAAACAGAAGTGTCCTTGATTTCTAGCATTTCTCCCAAGTATTTGATGCTTAATTAGTCAAAAATGAGCCCGTCTCTTCATTTCTTCCTAACGAGGCTCCTCTTTTTCGTTGTAATGCCTCATTCACACTGAAGGATCTTGAAAACAACTTGTATGAACACATGATTCACTATATTCACTGCAACAACCACATCTACACGTTTCTTGGGTCTAGGAATCTATTGAGTTGCATCAAACGAAGAGTTTTGATGATTTCTAGCATTTCTCACCAGTATTTGATGCTTAATTAGTCAAAAATGAGCCCGTCTCTTCATTTCTTCCTAACGAGGCTCCACGTTTTGTTGTAACGACTCATTCACACTAAAAACCTTGGAAACAGCTTGTATGAACACATGATGATCACTATATTCACTGCAACAACCTCATCTACACGTTCTTGGGACTAGGAATTTGTGGAATTGCATCAAACAAAGTGTCCTTGATGATTTCTAGCATTTCTCACAGTATTTGATGCTTAATTAGTCAAAAATGAGCCCGTCTCTTCATTTCTTCCTAACGAGGCTCCTCTTTTTGTTGTAATCCTCATTCACACTGAAGGATCTTGAAAACAACTTGTATGAACACATGATTGACTATATTCACCGCAACAACCACATCTACACTTTCTTGGGTCTAGGAATCTATTGAGTTGCATCAAACGAAGAGTTTTTGATGATTTCTAGCATTTCTCACCAGTATTTGATGCTTAATTAGTCAAAAATGAGCCCGTCTCTTCATTTCTTCCTAACGAGGCTCCACGTTTTGTTGTAACGACTCATTCACACTTAAAAACTTGGAAAGCTTGTATGAACACATGATTCACTATATTCACTGCAACAACCTCATCTACACGTTCTTGGGACTAGGAATTTGTGGAATTGCATCAAACAGTGTGTCCTTGATGATTTCTAGCATTTCTCACAAGTATTTGATGCTTAATTAGTCAAAAATGAGCCCGTCTCTTCATTTCTTCCTAACGAGGCTCCACGTTTTGTTGTAACGACTCATTCACACTTAAAAACCTTGGAAACAGCTTGTATGAACACATGATTCACTATATTCACTGCAACAACCTCATCTACACGTTCTTGGGACTAGGAATTTGTGGAATTGCATCAAACAAAGTGTCCTTGATGATTTCTAGCATTTCTCACAAGTATTTGATGCTTAATTACTCAAAAATGAGCCCGTCTCTTCATTTCTTCCTAACGAGGCTCCACGTTTTGTTGTAACGACTCATTCACACTTAAAAACCTTGGAAACAGCTTGTATGAACACATGATTCACTATATTCACTGCAACAACCTCATCTACACGTTCTTGGGACTAGGAATTTGTGGAATTGCATCAAACAAAGTGTCCTTGATGATTTCTAGCATTTCTCACAAGTATTTGATGCTTAATTACTCAAAAATGAGCCCGTCTCTTCATTTCTTCCTAACGAGGCTCCACTTTTCGTTGTAATGCCTCATTCACACTGAAGGATCTTGAAAACAACTTGTATGAACACATGATTGACTATATTCACCGCAACAACCACATCTACACTTTCTTGGGTCTAGGAATCTATTGAGTTGCATCAAACGAAGAGTTTTTGATGATTTCTAGCATTTCTCACCAGTATTTGATGCTTAATTAGTCAAAAATGAGCCCGTCTCTTCATTTCTGCCTAACGAGGCTCCACGTTTTGTTGTAACGACTCATTCACACTTAAAAACCATGGAAACAGCTTGTATGAACACATGATTCACTATATTCACTGCAACAACCTCATCTACACGTTCTTGGGACTAGGAATTTGTGGAATTGCATCAAACAAAGTGTCCTTGATGATTTCTAGCATTTCTCACAAGTATTTGATGCTTAATTACTCAAAAATGAGCCCGTCTCTTCATGTTCTCCTAACGAGGCTCCTCGTTTCCTTGTAATGCCTCATTCACACTGAAGGATCTGAAAAAGTTGTTTGAACACATGATTGACTATATTTCCCCGCAACGACCGACACTACACTTGCTGGGTCTAGGAATCTATTGAGTTGCATCAAACGAAGAGTTTTTGATGATTTCTAGCATTTCTCACTAGTATTTGATGCTTAATTAGTCAAAAATGTGCCCGTCTCTTCATTTCTTCCTAACGAGGCTCCACGTTTTGTTGTACACGACTCATTCACACTTAAAACCTTGGAACAGCTTGTATGAACACATGATTCACTATATTCACTGCAACAACCTCATCTACACGTTCTTGGGACTAGGAATTTGTGGAATTGCATCAAACAAAGTGTCCTTGATGATTTCTAGCATTTCTCACAAGTATTTGATGCTTAATTACTCAAAAATGAGCCCGTCTCTTCATTTCATCCTAACGAGGCTCTCTTTTCGTTGTAATGCCTCATTCACACTGAAGGATCTTGAAAACAACTTGTATGAACACATGATTGACTATATTCACCGCAACAACCACATCTACACTTTCTTGGGTCTAGGAATCTATTGAGTTGCATCAAACGAAGAGTTTTTGATGATTTCTAGCATTTCTCACCAGTATTTGATGCTTAATTAGTCAAAAATGAGCCGTCTCTTCATTTCTGCCTAACGAGGCTCCACGTTTTGTTGTAAACGACTCATTCACACTTAAAAACCATGGAATCAGCTTGTATGAACACATGATTCACTATATTCACTGCAACAACCTCATCTACACGTTCTTTGGACTAGGAATTTGTGGAATTGCATCAAACAAAGTGTCCTTGATGCATTTCTAGCATTTCTCACAAGTATTTGATGCTTAATTACTCAAAAATGAGCCCGTCTCTTCATTTCATCCTACGAGGCTCCTCTTTTCGTTGTAATGCCTCATTCACACTGAAGGATCTGGTGAAAAACAACTTGTGATGAACACATGATTGACTATATTCACCGCAACAACCACATCTACACTTTCTTGGGTCTAGGAATCTATTGAGTTGCATCAAACGAAGAGTTTTTGATGATTTCTAGCATTTCTCAACAGTATTTGATGCTTAATTAGTCAAAAAATGAGCCCGTCTCTTCATTTCTTGCCTAACGAGGCTCCACGTTTTGTTGTAACGACTCATTCACACTTAAAAACCTTGGAAACAGCTTGTATGAACACATGATTCACTATATTCACTGCAACAACCTCATCTACACGTTCTTGGGACTAAGGAATTTGTGGAATTGCATCAACAAAGTGTCCTTGATGATTTCTAGCATTTCTCACCAGTATTTGATGCTTAATTAGTCAAAAATGAGCCCGTCTCTTCATTTCATCCTAACGAGGCTCCTCTTTTCGTTGTAATGCCTCATTCACACTGAAGGATCTTGAAAACAACTTGTATGAACACATGATTGACTATATTCACCGCAACAACCACATCTACACTTCTTGGGTCTAGGAATCTATTGAGTTGCATCAAACGAAGAGTTTTTGATGATTTCTAGCATTTCTCACCAGTATTTGATGCTTATTAGTCAAAAATGAGCCCGTCTCTTCATTTCTGCCTAACGAGGCTCCACGTTTTGTTGTAACGACTCATTCACACTTAAAACCATGGAAACAGCTTGTATGAACACATGATTCGCTATATTTCACTGCAACAACCTCATCTACACGTTCTTGGGACTAGGAATTTGTGGAATTGCATCAAACAAAGTGTCCTTGATGATTTCTAGCATTTCTCACAAGTATTTGATGCTTAATTAGTCAAAAATGAGCCCGTCTCTTCATTTCTTCCTAACGAGGCTCCTCTTTTCGTTGTAATGCCTCATTCACACTGAAGGATCTTGAAAACAACTTGTATGAACACATGATTGACTATATTCACCGCAACAACCACATCTACACTTTCTTGGGTCTAGGAATCTATTGAGTTGCATCAAACGAAGAGTTTTTGATGATTTCTAGCATTTCTCACCAGTATTTGATGCTTAATTAGTCAAAAATGAGCCCGTCTCTTCATTTCTTCCTAACGAGGCTCCACGTTTTGTTGTAACGACTCATTCACACTTAAAAACCTTGGAAACAGCTTGTATGAACACATGATTCACTATATTCACTGCAACAACCTCATCTACACGTTCTTGGGACTAGGAATTTGTGGAATTGCATCAAACAAAGTGTCCTTGATGATTTCTAGCATTTCTCACAAGTATTTGATGCTTAATTAGTCAAAAATGAGCCCGTCTCTTCATTTCATCCTAACAGGCTCCTCTTTTCGTTGTAATGCCTCATTCACACTGAAGGATCTTGAAAACAACTTGTATGAACACATGATTGACTATATTCACCGCAACAACCACATCTACACTTTCTTGGGTCTAGGAATCTATTGAGTTGCATCAAACGAAGAGTTTTTGATGATTTCTAGCATTTCTCACAGTATTTGATGCTTAATTAGTCAAAAATGAGCCCGTCTCTTCATTTCTTCCTAACGAGGCTCCACGTTTTGTTGTAACGACTCATTCACACTTAAAAACCTGGAAACAGCTTGTATGAACACATGATTCACTATATTCACTGCAACAACCTCATCTACACGTTCTTGGGACTAGGAATTTGTGGAATTGCATCAAACAAAGTGTCCTTGATGATTTCTAGCATTTCTCACAAGTATTTGATGCTTAATTCTCAAAATGAGCCCGTCTCTTCATTTCATCCTAACGAGGCTCCTCTTTTCGTTGTAATGCCTCATTCACACTGAAGGATCTTGAAAACAACTTGTATGAACACATGATTGACTATATTCACCGCAACAACCACATCTACACTTTCTTGGGTCTAGGAATCTATTGAGTTGCATCAAACGAAGAGTTTTTGATGATTTCTAGCATTTCTCACCAGTATTTGATGCTTAATTAGTCAAAAATGAGCCGTCTCTTCATTTCTTCCTAACGAGGCTCCACGTTTTGTTGTAACGACTCATTCACACTTAAAAACCTTGGAACAGCTTGTATGAACACATGATTCACTATATTCACTGCAACAACCTCATCTACACGTTCTTGGGACTAGGAATTTGTGGAATTGCATCAAACAAGTGTCCTTGATGATTTCTAGCATTTCTCACAAGTATTTGATGCTTAATTAGTCAAAAATGAGCCCGTCTCTTCATTTCTTCCTAACGAGGCTCCTCTTTTCGTTGTAATGCCTCATTCACACTGAAGGATCTTGAAAACAACTTGTATGAACACATGATTGACTATATTCACCGCAACAACCACATCTACACTTTCTTGGGTCTAGGAATCTATTGAGTTGCATCAAACGAAGAGTTTTGATGATTTCTAGCATTTCTCACCAGTATTTGATGCTTAATTAGTCAAAAATGAGCCCGTCTCTTCATTTCTTCCTAACGAGGCTCCACGTTTTGTTGTAACGACTCATTCACACTTAAAAACCTTGGAAACAGCTGTATGAACACATGATTCACTATATTCACTGCAACAACCTCATCTACACGTTCTTGGGACTAGGAATTTGTGGAATTGCATCAAACAAAGTGTCCTTGATGATTTCTAGCATTTCTCACAAGTATTTGATGCTTAATTACTCAAAAATGAGCCCGTCTCTTCATTTCATCCTAACGAGGCTCCTCTTTTCGTTGTAATGCCTCATTCACACTGAAGGATCTTGAAAACAACTTGTATGAACACATGATTGACTATATTCACCGCAACAACCACATCTACACTTTCTTGGGTCTAGGAATCTATTGAGTTGCATCAAACGAAGAGTTTTTTGATGATTTCTAGCATTTCTCACCAGTATTTGATGCTTAATTAGTCAAAAATGAGCCCGTCTCTTCATTTCTTCCTAACGAGGCTCCACGTTTTGTTGTAACGACTCATTCACACTTAAAAACTTGGAAACAGCTTGTATGAACACATGATTCACTATATTCACTGCAACAACCTCATCTACACGTTCTTGGGACTAGGAATTTGTGGAATTGCATCAAACAAAGTGTCCTTGATGATTTCTAGCATTTCTCACAAGTATTTGATGCTTAATTAGTCAAAAATGAGCCCGTCTCTTCATTTCTTCCTAACGAGGCTCCTCTTTTCGTTGTAATGCCTCATTCACACTGAAGGATCTGAAAACAACTTGTATGAACACATGATTGACTATATTCACCGCAACAACCACATCTACACTTTCTTGGGTCTAGGAATCTATTGAGTTGCATCAAACGAAGAGTTTTTGATGATTTCTAGCATTTCTCACCAGTATTTGATGCTTAATTAGTCAAAAATGAGCCCGTCTCTTCATTTCTTCCTAACGAGGCTCCACGTTTTGTTGTAACGACTCATTCACACTTAAAAACCTTGGAAACAGCTTGTATGAACACATGATTCACTATATTCACTGCAACAACCTCATCTACACGTTCTTGGGACTAGGAATTTGTGGAATTGCATCAAACAAAGTGTCCTTGATGATTTCTAGCATTTCTCACAAGTATTTGATGCTTAATTACTCAAAAATGAGCCCGTCTCTTCATTTCATCCTAACGAGGCTCCTCTTTTCGTTGTAATGCCTCATTCACACTGAAGGATCTTGAAAACAACTTGTATGAACACATGATTGACTATATTCACCGCAACAACCACATCTACACTTTCTTGGGTCTAGGAATCTATTGAGTTGCATCAAACGAAGAGTTTTTGATGATTTCTAGCATTTCTCACCAGTATTTGATGCTTAATTAGTCAAAAATGAGCCCGTCTCTTCATTTCTTCCTAACGAGGCTCCACGTTTTGTTGTAACGACTCATTCACACTTAAAAACCTTGGAAACAGCTTGTATGAACACATGATTCACTATATTCACTGCAACAACCTCATCTACACGTTCTTGGGACTAGGAATTTGTGGAATTGCATCAAACAAAGTGTCCTTGATGATTTCTAGCATTTCTCACAAGTATTTGATGCTTAATTAGTCAAAAATGAGCCCGTCTCTTCATTTCATCCTAACGAGGCTCCTCTTTTCGTTGTAATGCCTCATTCACACTGAAGGATCTTGAAAACAACTTGTATGAACACATGATTGACTATATTCACCGCAACAACCACATCTACACTTTCTTGGGTCTAGGAATCTATTGAGTTGCATCAAACGAAGAGTTTTTGATGATTTCTAGCATTTCTCACCAGTATTTGATGCTTAATTAGTCAAAAATGAGCCCGTCTCTTCATTTCTGCCTAACGAGGCTCCACGTTTTGTTGTAACGACTCATTCACACTTAAAAACCATGGAAACAGCTTGTATGAACACATGATTCACTATATTCACTGCAACAACCTCATCTACACGTTCTTGGGACTAGGAATTTGTGGAATTGCATCAAACAAAGTGTCCTTGATGATTTCTAGCATTTCTCACAAGTATTTGATGCATAATTAGTCAAAAATGAGCCCGTCTCTTCATTTCATCCTAACGAGGCTCCTCTTTTCGTTGTAATGCCTCATTCACACTGAAGGATCTTGAAAACAACTTGTATGAACACATGATTGACTATATTCACCCCAACAACCACATCTACACTTTCTTGGGTCTAGGAATCTATTGAGTTGCATCAAACGAAGAGTTTTTGATGATTTCTAGCATTTCTCACCAGTATTTGATGCTTAATTAGTCAAAAATGAGCCCGTCTCTTCATTTCTCCTAACGAGGCTCCACGTTTTGTTGTAACGACTCATTCACACTTAAAACCATGGAAACAGCTTGTATGAACACATGATTCACTATATTCACTGCAACAACCTCATCTACACGTTCTTGGGACTAGGAATTTGTGGAATTGCATCAAACAAAGTGTCCCTTGATGATTTCTAGCATTTCTCACAAGTATTTGATGCTTAATTAGTCAAAAATGAGCCCGTCTCTTCATTTCATCCTAACGAGGCTCCTCTTTTCGTTGTAATGCCTCATTCACACTGAAGGATCTTGGAAAACAACTTGTATGAACACATGATTGACTATATTCACCGCAACAACCACATCTACACTTCTTGGGTCTAGGAATCTATTGAGTTGCATCAAACGAAGAGTTTTGATGATTTCTAGCATTTCTCACCAGTATTTGATGCTTAATTAGTCAAAAATGAGCCCGTCTCTTCATTTCTTCCTAACGAGGCTCCACGTTTTGTTGTAACGACTCATTCACACTTAAAAACCTTGGAAACAGCTTGTATGAACACATGATTCACTATATTCACTGCAACAACCTCATCTACACGTTCTTGGGACTAGGAATTTGTGGAATTGCATCAAATAGTGTCTCCTTGATGATTTCTATCATTTCTCCCAAGTATTTGATGCATAATTAGTCAAAAATGAGCCCGTCTCTTCATTTCTTCCTAACGAGGCTCCTCTTTTCGTTGTAATGCCTCATTCACACTGAAGGATCTTGAAAACAACTTGTATGAACACATGATTGACTATATTCACCGCAACAACCACATCTACAATTTCTTGGGTCTAGGAATCTATTGAGTTGCAATCAAACGAAGAGTTTTTGATGATTTCTAGCATTTCTCACCAGTATTTGATGCTTAATTAGTCAAAATGAGCCCGTCTCTTCATTTCTGCCTAACGAGGCTCCACGTTTTGTTGTAACGACTCATTCACACTTAAAAACCTTGGAAACAGCTTGTATGAACACATGATTCACTATATTCACTGCAACAACCTCATCTACACGTTCTTGGGACTAGGAATTTGTGGAATTGCATCAAACAAAGTGTCCTTGATGATTTCTAGCATTTCTCACAAGTATTTGATGCTTAATTACGTCAAAAATGAGCCCGTCTCTTCATTTCATCCTAACGAGGCTCCTCTTTTCGTTGTAATGCCTCATTCACACTGAAGGATCTTGAAAACAACTTGTATGAACACATGATTGACTATATTCACCGCAACAACCACATCTACACTTTCTTGGGTCTAGGAATCTATTGAGTTGCATCAAACGAAGAGTTTTTGATGATTTCTAGCATTTCTCACCAGTATTTGATGCTTAATTAGTCAAAAATGAGCCCGTCTCTTCATTTCTTCCTAACGAGGCTCCACGTTTTGTTGTAACGACTCATTCACACTTAAAAACCTTGGAAACAGCTTGTATGAACACATGATTCACTATATTCTCTGAAACAACCTCATCTACACGTTCTTGGGACTAGGAATTTGTGGAATTGCATCAAACAAGTGTCCTTGATGATTTCTAGCATTTCTCACAAGTATTTGATGCTTAATTAGTCCAAAAATGAGCCCGTCTCTTCATTTCATCCCTAACAAGGCTCCTCTTTTCGTTGTAATGCCTCATTCACACTGAAGGATCTTGGAAAACAACTTGTATGAACACATGATTGACTATATTCACCGCAACAACCACATCTACACTTTCTTGGGTCTAGGAATCTATTGAGTTGCATCAAACGAAGAGTTTTTGATGATTTCTAGCATTTCTCACCAGTATTTGATGCTTAATTAGTCAAAAATGAGCCCGTCTCTTCATTTCTTGCCTAACGAGGCTCCACGTTTTGTTGTAACGACTCATTCACACTTAAAAACCTTGGAAACAGCTTGTATGAACACATGATTCGCTATATTCACTGCAACAACCTCATCTACACGTTTTGGGACTAGGAATTTGTGGAATTGCATCAAACAAAGTGTCCTTGATGATTTCTAGCATTTTCTCACAAGTATTTGATGCTTAATTAGTCAAAAATGAGCCCGTCTCTTCTATTTCATCCTAACAGGCTCCTCTTTTCGTTGTAATGCCTCATTCACACTGAAGGATCTTGAAAACAACTTGTATGAACACATGATTGACTATATTCACCGCAACAACCACATCTACACTTTCTTGGGTCTAGGAATCTATTGAGTTGCATCAAACGAAGAGTTTTTGATGATTTCTAGCATTTCTCACCAGTAATTTGATGCTTAATTAGTCAAAAATGAGCCCGTCTCTTCATTTCTTCCTAACGAGGCTCCACGTTTTGTTGTAACGACTCATTCACACTTAAAAAACCTTGGAACAGCTTGTATGAAACACATGATTCACTATATTCCACTGGCAACAACCTCTCTACACGTTCTTGGGACTAGGAATTTGTGGAATTGCATCAAACAAAGTGTCCTTGATGAATTTCTAGCATTTTCTCACAAGTATTTGATGCTTAATTAGTCAAAAATGAGCCGTCTCTTCATTTCATCCTAACAAGGCTCCTCTTTTCGTTTGTAATGCCTCATTCACACTGAAGGATCTTGAAAACACTTGTATGAACACATGAATCTATATTCACCGAACAACCACATATACACTTTCTTGGGTCTAGGAATCCTATTGAGTTGCATCAAACGAAGAGTTTTTGATGATTTCTAGCATTTCTCCCCAGTATTTGATGCTTAATTAGTTCAAAAAGAGCCTGGCTCTTCATTTCTCCTCAACGAGGCTCCACGTTTTGTTTGTAACGACTCATCACACTTAAAAACCTTCGAATCAGCTTGTATGAAAACATATCATCTATATTCACCGCAACAACCTCATCTACACGTTCTTGGGACTAGAATTTGTGGAATTGCATCAAACAAGTTGTCCTTGATGATTTCTAGCATTTCTCACAAGTATTTGATGCTTAATTAGTCAAAAATGAGCCCGTCTCTTCATTTCTTCCTAACGAGGCTCCTCTTTTCGTTGTAATGCCTCATTCACACTGAAGGATCTTGAAAACAACTTGTATGAACACATGATTGACTATATTCACCGCAACAACCACATCTACACTTTCTTGGGTCTAGGAATCTATTGAGTTGCATCAAACGAAGAGTTTGATGATTTCTAGCATTTCTCACACAGTATTAATGCTTAATTAGTCAAAAATGAGCCCGTCTCTTCATTTCTGCCTAACGAGGCTCCACGTTTTGTTGTAACGACTCATTCACACTTAAAACTTGGAAACAGCTTGTATGAACACATGATTCACTATATTCACTGCAACAACCTCATCTACACGTTCTTGGGACTAGGAATTTGTGGAATTGCATCAAACAAAGTGTCCTTGATGATTTCTAGCATTTCTCACAAGTATTTGATGCTTAATTAGTCAAAAATGAGCCCGTCTCTTCATTTCATCCTAACGAGGCTCCTCTTTTCGTTGTAATGCCTCATTCACACTGAAGGATCTTGAAAACAACTTGTATGAACACATGATTCACTATATTCACCGCAAACAACATCTACACTTTCTTGGGTCTAGGAATCTATTGAGTTGCATCAAACGAAGAGTTTTTGATGATTTCTAGCATTTCTCACCAGTATTTGATGCTTAATTAGTCAAAAATGAGCCCGTCTCTTCATTTCTTCCTAACGAGGCTCCACGTTTTGTTGTAACGACTCATTCACACTTAAAAACCTTGGAAACAGCTTGTATGAACACATGATTCACTATATTCACTGCAACAACCTCATCTACACGTTCTTGGGACTAGGAATTTGTGGAATTGCATCAAACAAAGTGTCCTTGATGATTTCTAGCATTTCTCACAAGTATTTGATGCTTAATTAGTCAAAAATGAGCCCGTCTCTTCATTTCATCCTAACGAGGCTCCTCTTTTCGTTGTAATGCTCATTCACACTGAAGGATTGGAAAACAACTTGTATGAACACATGATTGACTATATTCACCGCAACAACCACATCTACACTTTCTTGGGTCTAGGAATCTATTGAGTTGCATCAAACGAAGTGTTTTTGATGATTTCTAGCATTTCTCACCAGTATTTGATGCTTAATTAGTCAAAAATGAGCCCGTCTCTTCATTTCTTCCTAACGAGGCTCCACGTTTTGTTGTAACGACTCATTCACACTTAAACCTTGGAAACAGCTTGTATGAACACATGATTCACTATATTCACTGCAACAACCTCATCTACACGTTCTTGGGACTAGGAATTTGTGGAATTGCATCAAACAAAGTGTCCTTGATGATTTCTAGCATTTCTCACAAGTATTTGATGCTTAATTAGTCAAAAATGAGCCCGTCTCTTCATTTCTTCCTAACGAGGCTCCTCTTTTCGTTGTAATGCCTCATTCACACTGAAGGATCTTGAAAACAACTTGTATGAACACATGATTGACTATATTCACCGCAACAACCACATCTACACTTTCTTGGGTCTAGGAATCTATTGAGTTGCATCAAACGAAGAGTTTTGATGATTTCTAGCATTTCTCACCAGTATTTGATGCTTAATTAGTCAAAAATGAGCCCGTCTCTTCATTTCTTCCTAACGAGGCTCCACGTTTTGTTGTAACGACTCATTCACACTTAAAAACCTTGAAACAGCTTGTATGAACACATGATTCACTATATTCACTGCAACAACCTCATCTACACGTTCTTGGGACTAGGAATTTGTGGAATTGCATCAAAAAAGTGTCCTTGATGATTTCTAGCATTTCTCACAAGTATTTGATGCTTAATTAGTCAAAAATGAGCCCGTCTCTTCATTTCTTCCTAACGAGGCTCCTCTTTTCGTTGTAATGCCTCATTCACACTGAAGGATCTTGAAAACAACTTGTATGAACACATGATTCACTATATTCACTGCAACAACCACATCTACACTTTCTTGGGTCTAGGAATCTATTGAGTTGCATCAAACGAAGAGTTTTTGATGATTTCTAGCATTTCTCCCAGTATTTGATGCTTAATTAGTCAAAAATGAGCCCGTCTCTTCATTTCTTCCTAACGAGGCTCCACGTTTTGTTGTAACGACTCATTCACACTTAAAAACCTTGAAACAGCTTGTATGAACACATGATTCACTATATTCACTGCAACAACCTCATCTACACGTTCTTGGGACTAGGAATTTGTGGAATTGCATCAAACAAAGTGTCCTTGATGATTTCTAGCATTTCTCACAAGTATTTGATGCTTAATTAGTCAAAATGAGCCCGTCTCTTCATTTCTTCCTAACGAGGCTCCTCTTTTTCGTTGTAATGCCTCATTCACACTGAAGGATCTTGAAAACAACTTGTATGAACACATGATTCACTATATTCACCGCAACAACCACATCTACACTTTCTTGGGTCTAGGAATCTATTGAGTTGCATCAACAAGANTCAAACGAGAGTTTTTGATGATTTCTAGCATTTCTCACCAGTATTTGATGCTTAATTAGTCAAAAATGAGCCCGTCTTTCATTTCTTCCTAACGAGGCTCCACGTTTTGTTGTAACGACTCATTCACACTTAAAAACCTTGGAAACAGCTTGTATGAACACATGATTCACTATATTCACTGCAACAACCTCATCTACACGTTCTTGGGACTAGGAATTTGTGGAATTGCATCAAACAAAGTGTCCTTGATGATTTCTAGCATTTCTCACAAGTATTTGATGCTTAATTAGTCAAAAATGAGCCCGTCTCTTCATTTCTTCCTAACGAGGCTCTCTTTTTGTTGTAATGCCTCATTCACACTGAAGGATCTTGAAAACAACTTGTATGAACACATGATTGACTATATTCACCGCAACAACCACATCTACACTTTCTTGGGTCTAGGAATCTATTGAGTTGCATCAAACGAAGAGTTTTTGATGATTTCTAGCATTTCTCACAGTATTTGATGCTTAATTAGTCAAAAATGAGCCCGTCTCTTCATTTCTTCCTAACGAGGCTCCACGTTTTGTTGTAACGACTCATTCACACTTAAAAACCTTGGAAACAGCTTGTATGAACACATGATTCACTATATTCACTGCAACAACCTCATCTACACGTTCTTGGGACTAGGAATTTGTGGAATTGCATCAAACAAAGTGTCCTTGATGATTTCTAGCATTTCTCACAAGTATTTGATGCTTAATTAGTCAAAAATGAGCCCGTCTCTTCATTTCATCCTAACGAGGCTCCTCTTTTCGTTGTAATGCTCATTCACACTGAAGGATCTTGAAACAACTTGTATGAACATCATGCATTAACCATATCACGCAACAACCACATCTACATTTTCTTGGGTCTAGGAATCTCATTGAGTTGCAATCATAACGAAGAGTTTTTGATGCCTTTCCTAGCATTTCTCACCAAGTATTTGATGCTTAAATTAGTCACAAAAATGAGCCTGTCTCTCTTCATTCTTCTTCCTAAACGAGCGCTCCACGTTTTGGTTGTAAACGACTCATTCACACTTAAAAAGGCTTCGAAACAGCTATGTATTGAACACATGATTCACTATATTCAACTGCAACAACCTCATCTACACGTTCTTGGGACTAGGAATTTGTGGAATTGCATCAAACAAAGTGTGCTTGATGATTTCTAGCATTTCTCACAAGTATTTGATGCTTAATTACTCAAAAATGAAGCCCGTCTCTCATTTCATCCTAACCAGGCTCCTCTTTTCGTTGTAATGCCTCATTCACACTGAAGGATCTCGAAAACAACTTGTATGAACACATGATTGACTATATTCACTCGCAACAACCACATCTACACTTTCTTGGGTCCTAGGAATCTATTGAGTTGCATCAAACGAAGAGTTTTTGATGATTTCTAGCATTTCTCACCAGTATTTGATGCTTAATTAGTCAAAAATGAGCCCGTCTCTTCATTTCTTCCTAACGAGGCTCCACGTTTTGTTGTAACGACTCATTCACACTTAAAAACTTGGAAACAGCTTGTATGAACACATGATTCACTATATTCACTGCAACAACCTCATCTACACGTTCTTGGGACTAGGAATTTGTGGAATTGCATCAAACAAAGTGTCCTTGATGATTTCTAGCATTTCTCACAAGTATTTGATGCTTAATTAGTCAAAAATGAGCCCGTCTCTTCATTTCATCCTAACGAGGCTCTCTTTTCGTTGTAATGCCTCATTCACACTGAAGGATCTTGAAAACAACTTGTATGAACACATGATTGACTATATTCACCGCAACAACCACATCTACACTTTCTTGGGTCTAGCAAAATAGTTGAGTTGCATCAAACGAAGAGATTTTTGATGATTTCTAGCATTTCATCTCCAGTAATATTGGATGCTTAATTAGTCAAAAAATGAGCCCGGTCTCTTCATTTCTTCCTACCACGAGGCTCCTCTTTATGTTGTAATGCCTCATTTCATACTGAAGAGATCTTGAAAACAAACTTGTATGCACACACGATTCACGTAATATTTCACCTGCAACAACACATCTAACACTTTCTTGGTGTAGGAATCTGTTGAGTTGCATCAAAACGGTATAGACTTTTTTGATGATTTCTTAGCATTTCCTCACCAGTAATTTGATGCGTTTAATTTAGTCCAAACATATAGCCCGTCTCTTCATTATCTTCCTACCGAGGCTCCACGTATTTGTTGTACACGAACTCATTCACACTTACAAAGCTTTGGAAACAGCTTGTAATGAACACATGATTCACTATATTCACTGCAAACAACTCATCTACACGGTTCTTGGGACTAGGAATTTGTGGAATTGCATCAAACAAAGTGTCCTTGATGATTTCTAGGCAATTCTCACAAGTATTTGATGCTTAATTAGTCAAAAATGAGCCCGTCTCTTCATTTCATCCTAACGAGGCTCCTCTTTTCGTTGTAATGCCTCATTAACACTGAAGGATCTTGAAAACAACTTGTATGAACACATGATTGACTATATTCACGCAACAACCACATCTACACTTTCTTGGGTCTAGGAATCTATTGAGTTGCATCAAACGAAGAGTTTTTGATGATTTCTAGCATTTCTCACCAGTATTTGATGCTTATTAGTCAAAAATGAGCCCGTCTCTTCATTTCTTCCTAACGAGGCTCCACGTTTTGTTGTAACGACTCATTCACACTTAAAAACCTTGGAAACAGCTTGTATGAACACATGATTCACTATATTCACTGCAACAACCTCATCTACACGTTCTTGGGACTAGAATTTGTGGAATTGCATCAAACAAAGTGTCCTTGATGATTTCTAGCATTTCTCACAAGTATTGATGCTTAATTACTCAAAAATGAGCCCGTCTCTTCATTTCATCCTAACGAGGCTCCTCTTTTCGTTGTAATGCCTCATTCAACACTGAAGGATCTTGAAAACAACTTGTATGAACACATGATTGACTATATTCACCGCAACAACCACATCTACACTTTCTTGGGTCTAGGAATCTATTGAGTTGCATCAAACGAAGAGTTTTTGATGATTTCTAGCATTTCTCACCAGTATTTGATGCTTCATTAGTCAAAATGAGCCCGTCTCTTCATTTCTGCCTAACGAGGCTTCCACGTTTTGTTGTAACGACTCATTCACACTTAAAAACTTGGAAACAGCTTGTATGAACACATGATTCACTATATTCAACTGCAACAAACCTCATCTACACGTTCTTGGGACTAGGAATTTGTGGAATTGCATCAAACAAGAGTCTTTGATGATTTCTAGCATTTCTCACCAAGTATTTGATGCTTAATTAGTCAAAAATGAGCCCCGTCCCTTCATTTCTTCTGAACGAGGCTCCACGTTTTGTTGTAACGACTCATTCACACTTAAAAACCTTGGAAACAGCTTGTATGAACACATGATTCACTATATTCACTGCAACAACCTCATCTACACGTTCTTGGGACTAGGAATTTGTGGAATTGCATCAAACAAAGTGTCCTTGATGATTTCTAGCATTTCTCACAAGTATTTGATGCTTAATTACTCAAAAATGAGCCCGTCTCTTCATTTCATCCTAACTAGAGCTCCTCCTTTTCGTTGTAATGCCTCATTAACCACTGAAGGATCTTGAAAACAACTTGTATGAACACATGATTGACCATATTCACCGCAACAACCACATCTACACTTTCTTGGGTCTAGGAATCTATTGAGTTGCATCAAACGAAGAGTTTTTGATGATTTCTAGCATTTCTCACCAGTATTTGATGCTTAATTAGTCAAAAATGAGCCCGTCTCTTCATTTCTTCCTAACGAGGCTCCACGTTTTGTTGTAACGACTCATTCACACTTAAAAACCTTGGAAACAGCTTGTATGAACACATGATTCACTATATTCACTGCAACAACCTCATCTACACGTTCTTGGGACTAGGAATTTGTGGAATTGCATCAAACAAGGTGTCCTTGATGATTTCTAGCATTTCTCACAAGTATTTGATGCTTAATTAGTCAAAAATGAGCCCGTCTCTTCATTTCATCCTAACCAGGCTCCTCTTTTCGTTGTAATGCCTCATTCACACTGAAGGATCTTGAAAACAACTTGTATGAACACATGATTGACTATATTCACCGCAACAACCACATCTACACTTTCTTGGGTCTAGGAATCTATTGAGTTGCATCATACGAAGAGTTTTTGATGATTTCTAGCATTTCTCACCAGTATTTGATGCTTAATTAGTCAAAAATGAGCCCTGTCTCTTCATTTCTTCCTAACGAGGCTCCACGTTTTGTTGTAACGACTCATTCACACTTAAAAACCTTGGAAACAGCTTGTATGAACACATGATTCACTATATTCACTGCAACAACCTCATCTACACGTTCTTGGGACTAGGAATTTGTGGAATTGCATCAAACAAAGTGTCCTTGATGATTTCTAGCATTTCTCACAAGTATTTGATGCTTAATTAGTCAAAAATGAGCCCGTCTCTTCATTTCATCCTAACTAGGCTCCTCTTTTCGTTGTAATGCCTCATTCACACTGAAGGATCTTGAAACAACTTGTATGAACACATGATTGACTATATTCACCGCAACAACCACATCTACACTTTCTTGGGTCTAGGAATCTATTGAGTTGCATCATACGAAGAGTTTTTGATGATTTCTAGCATTTCTCACCAGTATTTGATGCTTAATTAGTCAAAAATGAGCCCGTCTCTTCATTTCTTCCTAACGAGGCTCCACGTTTTGTTGTAACGACTCATTCACACTTAAAAAGCTTCGAAACAGCTTGTATGAACACATGATTCACTATATTCACTGCAACAACCTCATCTACACGTTCTTGGGACTAGGAATTTGTGGAATTGCATCAAACAAGGTGTCCTTGATGATTTCTAGCATTTCTCACAAGTATTTGATGCTTAATTAGTAAAAATGAGCCCGTCTCTTCATTTCATCCTAACCAGGCTCCTCTTTTCGTTGTAATGCCTCATTCACACTGAAGGATCTTGAAAACAACTTGTATGAACACATGATTGACTATATTCACCGCAACAACCACATCTACACTTTCTTGGGTCTAGGAATCTATTGAGTTGCATCATACGAAGAGTTTTTGATGATTTCTAGCATTTCTCACCAGTATTTGATGCTTAATTAGTCAAAAATGAGCCCGTCTCTTCATTTCTTCCTAACGAGGCTCCACGTTTTGTTGTAACGACTCATTCACACTTAAAAAGCTTGGAAACAGCTTGTATGAACACATGATTCACTATATTCACTGCAACAACCTCATCTACACGTTCTTGGGACTAGGAATTTGTGGAATTGCATCAAACAAAGTGTCCTTGATGATTTCTAGCATTTCTCACAAGTATTTGATGCTTAATTACTCAAAAATGAGCCCGTCTCTTCATTTCATCCTAACTAGACTCCTCCTTTCGTTGTAATGCCTCATTCACACTGAAGGATCTTGGAAACAACTTGTATGAACACATGATTGACTATATTCACCGCAACAACCACATCTACACTTTCTTGGGTCTAGGAATCTATTGAGTTGCATCATACGAAGAGTTTTTGATGATTTCTAGCATTTCTCACCAGTATTTGATGCTTAATTAGTCAAAAATGAGCCTGTCTCTTCATTTCTTCCTAACGAGGCTCCACGTTTTGTTGTAACGACTCATTCACACTTAAAAAGCTTCGAAACAGCTTGTATGAACACATGATTCACTATATTCATTGCAACAACCTCATCTACACGTTCTTGGGACTAGGAATTTGTGGAATTGCATCAAACAAGGTGTCCTTGATGATTTCTAGCATTTCTCACAAGTATTTGATGCTTAATTAGTAAAAATGAGCCCGTCTCTTCATTTCATCCTAACCAGGCTCCTCTTTTCGTTGTAATGCCTCATTCACACTGAAGGATCTTGAAAACAACTTGTATGAACACATGATTGACTATATTCACCGCAACAACCACATCTACACTTTCTTGGGTCTAGGAATCTATTGAGTTGCATCATACGAAGAGTTTTTGATGATTTCTAGCATTTCTCACCAGTATTTGATGCTTAATTAGTCAAAAATGAGCCCGTCTCTTCATTTCTTCCTAACGAGGCTCCACGTTTTGTTGTAACGACTCATTCACACTTAAAAAGCTTGGAAACAGCTTGTATGAACACATGATTCACTATATTCACTGCAACAACCTCATCTACACGTTCTTGGGACTAGGAATTTGTGGAATTGCATCAAACAAAGTGTCCTTGATGATTTCTAGCATTTCTCACAAGTATTTGATGCTTAATTTCTCAAAAATGAGCCCGTCTCTTCATTTCATCCCAACTAGGCTCCTCCTTTCGTTGTAATGCCTCATTCACACAGAAGGATCTTGAAAACAACTTGTATGAACACATGATTGACTATATTCACCGCAACAACCACATCTACACTTTCTTGGGTCTAGGAATCTATTGAGTTGCATCAAACGAAGAGTTTTTGATGATTTCTAGCATTTCTCACCAGTATTTGATGCTTAATTAGTCAAAAATGAGCCGTCTCTTCATTTCTTCCTAACGAGGCTCCACGTTTTGTTGTAACGACTCATTCACACTTAAAAAGCTTCGAAACAGCTTGTATGAACACATGATTCACTATATTCATTGCAACAACCTCATCTACACGTTCTTGGGACTAGGAATTTGTGGAATTGCATCAAACAAGGTGTCCTTGATGATTTCTAGCATTTCTCACAAGTATTTGATGCTTAATTAGTAAAAAATGAGCCCGTCTCTTCATTTCATCCTAACCAGGCTCCTCTTTTCGTTGTAATGCCTCATTCACACTGAAGGATCTTGAAAACAACTTGTATGAACACATGATTGACTATATTCACCGCAACAACCACATCTACACTTTCTTGGGTCTAGGAATCTATTGAGTTGCATCATACGAAGAGTTTTTGATGATTTCTAGCATTTCTCACCAGTATTTGATGCTTAATTAGTCAAAAATGAGCCCGTCTCTTCATTTCTTCCTAACGAGGCTCCACGTTTTGTTGTAACGACTCATTCACACTTAAAAAGCTTGGAAACAGCTTGTATGAACACATGATTCACTATATTCACTGCAACAACCTCATCTACACGTTCTTGGGACTAGGAATTTGTGGAATTGCATCAAACAAAGTGTCCTTGATGATTTCTAGCATTTCTCACAAGTATTTGATGCTTAATTACTCAAAAATGAGCCCGTCTCTTCATTTCATCCTAACGAGGCTCCTCTTTTCGTTGTAATGCCTCATTCACACTGAAGGATCTTGGAAACAACTTGTATGAACACATGATTGACTATATTCACCGCAACAACCACATCTACACTTTCTTGGGTCTAGGAATCTATTGAGTTGCATCAAACGAAGAGTTTTTGATGATTTCTAGCATTTCTCACCAGTATTTGATGCTTAATTAGTCAAAAATGAGCCGTCTCTTCATTTCTTCCTAACGAGGCTCCACGTTTTGTTGTAACGACTCATTCACACTTAAAAACCTTGGAAACAGCTTGTATGAACACATGATTCACTATATTCACTGCAACAACCTCATCTACACGTTCTTGGGACTAGGAATTTGTGGAATTGCATCAAACAAAGTGTCCTTGATGATTTCTAGCATTTCTCACAAGTATTTGATGCTTAATTAGTCAAAAATGAGCCCGTCTCTTCATTTCATCCTAACGAGGCTCCTCTTTTCGTTGTAATGCCTCATTCACACTGAAGGATCTTGAAAACAACTTGTATGAACACATGATTGACTATATTCACCGCAACAACCACATCTACACTTTCTTGGGTCTAGGAATCTATTGAGTTGCATCAAACGAAGAGTTTTTGATGATTTCTAGCATTTCTCACCAGTATTTGATGCTTAATTAGTCAAAAATGAGCCCGTCTCTTCATTTCTTCCTAACGAGGCTCCACGTTTTGTTGTAACGACTCATTCACACTTAAAAACCTTGGAAACAGCTTGTATGAACACATGATTCACTATATTCACTGCAACAACCTCATCTACACGTTCTTGGGACTAGGAATTTGTGGAATTGCATCAAACAAAGTGTCCTTGATGATTTCTAGCATTTCTCACAAGTATTTGATGCTTAATTAGTCAAAAATGAGCCCGTCTCTTCATTTCTCCTAACGAGGCTCCTTCTTTTCGTTGTAATGCCTCATTCACACTGAAGGATCTTGAAAACACTTGTATGAACACATGATTCACTATCTTCACCGCAACAACCACATCTACACTTTCTTGGGTCTAGGAATCTATTGAGTTGCATCAAACGAAGAGTTTTTGATGATTTCTAGCATTTCTCACCAGTATTTGATGCTTAATTAGTCAAAATGAGCCCGTCTCTTCATTTCTGCCTAACGAGGCTCCACGTTTTGTTGTAACGACTCATTCACACTTAAAACCATGGAAACAGCTTGTATGAACACATGATTCACTATATTCACTGCAACAACCTCATCTACACGTTCTTGGGACTAGGAATTTGTGGAATTGCATCAAACAAAGTGTCCTTGATGATTTCTAGCATTCTCACAAGTATTTGATGCTTAATTAGTCAAAATGAGCCCGTCTCTTCATTTCATCCTAACGAGGCTCCTCTTTTCGTTGTAATGCCTCATTCACACTGAAGGATCTTGAAAACAACTTGTATGAACACATGATTCACTATATTCACTGCAACAACCACATCTACACTTTCTTGGGTCTAGGAATCTATTGAGTTTGCATCAAACGAAGAGTTGTTTGATGATTTCTAGCATTTCTCACCAGTATTTGATGCTTAATTAGTCAAAAATGAGCCCGTCTCTTCATTTCTTCCTAACGAGGCTCCACGTTTTGTTGTAACGACTCATTCACACTTAAAACCTTGGAAACAGCTTGTATGAACACATGATTCACTATATTCACTGCAACAACCTCATCTACACGTTCTTGGGACTAGGAATTTGTGGAATTGCATCAAACAAAGTGTCCTTGATGATTTCTAGCATTTCTCACAAGTATTTGATGCTAATTATCAAAAATGAGCCCCGTCTCTTCATTTCATCCTAACGAGGCTCCTCTTTTCGTTGTAATGCCTCATTCACACTGAAGGATCTTGAAAACAACTTGTATGAACACATGATTGACTATATTCACCGCAACAACCACATCTACACTTTCTTGGGTCTAGGAATCTATTGAGTTGCATCAAACGAAGAGTTTTTGATGATTTCTAGCATTTCTCACCAGTAATTTGATGCTTAATTAGTCAAAAATGAGCCCGTCTCTTCATTTCTTCCTAACGAGGCTCCACGTTTTGTTGTAACGACTCATTCACGACTTAAAAACCTTGGAAACAGCTTGTATGAACACATGATTCAACTATATTCACTGCAACCAACCTCATCTACACGTTCTTGGGGACTAGGAATTTGTGGGAATTGCATCAAAACGAAAGTGTCTTGATGCATTTGTAGCTTTCCTCACAAGTATTTGATGCTTAATTAGTCAAAATGAGCCCGCTCTTCTTCCATTCTGCCTAACGAGTCTCCACGTTTAGTTTGTAACGACTCATTTACACTTAAAAGCCATGGAAACAGCTTGTATGAACACTCATGATTTCACTATATTCACTGCCAACACACCCTCATCATACACGTCTATGGGACTCAGGAATTTGTGGAAGTTGCATGAAACAAAGTGTCCTTGATGATTTCTAGGCATTTCTCACAAGTATTTGACTGCTTAATTAGCTCAATAAATGAGCTCGACTCTTCATTTCATCCTAAACGAGGCTCCTTTTCGTTGTAATGCCTCATTCACACTGAAGGATCTTGAAAACAACTTGTATGAACACATGATTGACTATATTCACCGCAACAACCACATCTACACTTTCTTGGTCTAGGAATCTATTGAGTTGCATCAAACGAAGAGTTTTTGATGATTTCTAGCATTTCTCACCAGTATTTGATGCTTAATTAGTCAAAAATGAGCCCGTCTCTTCATTTCTTCCTAACGAGGCTCCACGTTTTGTTGTAACGACTCATTCACACTTAAAAAGCTTGGAAACAGCTTGTATGAACACATGATTCACTATATTCACTGCAACAACCTCATCTACACGTTCTTGGGACTAGGAATTTGTGGAATTGCATCAAACAAAGTGTCCTTGATGATTTCTAGCATTTCTCACAAGTATTTGATGCTTAATTAGTCAAAAATGAGCCCGTCTCTTCATTTCTCCTAACGAGGCTCCACGTTTTGTTGTAACGACTCATTCACACTTAAAACCTTGGAAACAGCTTGTATGGACAGATGATTCACTATATTCACTGCAAAACCTCATCTACACGTTCTTGGGACTAGGAATTTGTGGAATTGCATCAAACAAAGTGTCCTTATGATTCTAGCATTTGTCACAAGTATTTGATGCTTAATTAGTCAAAAATGAGCCCGTCTCTTCATTTCTGTCTAACGAGGCTCCACGTTTTGTTGTAACGACTCATTCACACTTAAAAACCCTTGGAAACAGCTTGTATGAACACGTGATTCACTATATTCACTGCAACAACCTCATCTACGCGTTCTTGGGACTAGGATTTCTGGAATTGCATGAAACAAAGTGTCCTTGATGATTTTCTAGAATTTCTCACAAGTATTTGATGCTTAATTACTCAAAAATGAGCCCGTCTCTTCATTTCTGCGTAACGAGCTCCACGTTTTGTTGTAACGACTCATTCACACTTAAAAAGCTTGGAAACAGCTTGGGATGAACACATGTTTCACTATATTCACTGCAACAACCTCATCTACACGTTCTTGGGACTAGGAATTTGTGGAATTGCATCAAATAGTGTGTCCTTGATGATTTCTAGCATTTCTCCCAAGTATTTAATGCTTAAGTACTCAAAAATGTGCCCGTCCCTTCATTTCATCCTAACGAGGCTCCTCTTTTTCGTTGTAATGCCCCTTCACACTGAAGGATCTTGAAAACAACATGTGTGGACACATGATTGACTATATTCACCGCAACAACCACATTTACACTTTCTTGGGTCTAGGAATCTATTGAGTTGCATCAAACGAAGAGTATTTGATGATTTCTAGCATTTCTCACCAGTATTTGATGCTTAATTAGTCAAAAATGAGCCCGTCTCTTCATTTCCTCCTAACGAGGCTCTACGTTTTGCTGTAACGACTCATTCACACTTAAAATCCATGGAAACAGCTTCTATGAACACATGATTCCACTATATTCGCTGCAACAACCTCATCTACACGTTCTTGGGGACTAGGAATTTGTGGAATTGCATCAAACAAAGTGTCCTTGATGATTTCTAGCATTTCTCACAAGTATTTGATGCTTAATTAGTCAAAAATGAGCTCGTCTCTTCATTTCTGCCTAACGAGGCTCCAAGTTTTGTTGTAATGACTCATTCACACATAAAAGCTTGGAAACAGCTTGTATGACACATATTCACTATATTCACTGCAACAACCTCATCTACATTTCTTGGGACTAGAATTTGTGGAATTGCGTCAAACAAAGTGTCCTTGATGATTTCTAGCATTTCTCACAAGTATTTGATGCTTAATTAGTCAAAAATGAGCCCGTCTCTTCATTTCTGCCTAACGAGGCTCCACGTTTTGCTTGTAACGACTCATTCACACTTAAAAGCCGTGGAAACAGCTTGTATGAACACATGATTCACTATATTCACTGCAACAACCTCATCTACACGTTCTTGGGACTAGGAATTTGTGGAATTGCATCAAACAAAGTGTCCTTGATGATTTCTAGCATTTTCTCACCAGTATTTGATGCTTAATTAGTCAAAAATGAGCCCGTCTCTTCATTTCTGCCTAACGAGGTTCCACGTTTTGTTGTAACGACTCATTCACACTTAAAGCGCTTGGAAACAGCTTGTATGAACACATGATCACTATATTCACAGCAACAACCTCATCTACACGTTCTTGGGACTAGGATTTGTGGAATGCATGCAACAAAGTGTCCTTGATGATTTCTCGCATTTCTCACCAGTATTTGATGCTTAATTACTCAAAAATGAGCCTGTCCCTTCATTTCTGCCTAACGAGGGTCAACGTTTTGTTGTAACGACTCATTCACGACTTTAAAATCCATGGAAACAGCTCGTATGAACACATGATTCACTATATTCACTGCGACAACCTCATCTACACGTTCTTGGGACTAGGAATTGTGGAATTGCGTCAAACAAAGTGTCCTTGATGATTTCTAGCATTTCTCACCAGTATTTGATGCTTAATTAGTCAAAAATGAGCCCGTCTCTTCATTTCATGCCTAACGAGGCTCCTCTTTTCGTTGTAATGCTCATTCACACTGAAGGAAGCTTGAAACAACTTGTATGAACACATGATTCACTATATCACCGCAACAACCTCAACTACACGTTTCTTGGTCTAGGAATTTGTGGAGTTGCATCAAACGAAAGTGTCCTTGATGACTTCTAGGCATTTCTCACCAGTATTTGAAGCTTAATTAGTCAAAAATGAGCCCGTCCCTTCATTTCTGCCTAACGAGGGCTCCACGTTTTGTTGTAACGACTCATTCACACATAAAATCCATGGAAAGAGCTTCGTATGAACACATGATTCACTATATTCACTGCGACAACCTCATCTATACGTTCTTGGGACTAGGAATTTGTGGAATTGCATCAAACAAAGTGTCCTTGATGATTTCTAGCATTTGTCACAAGTATTTGATGCTAATTACTCAAAAAATGAGCCCTGTCTCTTCATTTCATGCCTAACGAGGCTCCTCTTTTCGTTGTAATGCCTCATTCACACTGAAGGATCGTGAAACAACTTGTATGAACACATGATTGACTATATTCACCCGCAACAACCACATCTACACGTTCTTGGGTCTAGGAATCTATTGAGTTGCATCAAACAATGTGTCCTTGATGATTTCTAGCATTTCTCACAAGTATTTGATGCTTAATTAGTCAAAAATGAGCCTGTCTCTTCGTTTCATCCTAACAACGCTCCTCTTTTCGTTGTAATGCCTCATTCACACTGAAGGATCTTGAAAACAACTTGTATGAACACATGATTGACTATATTCACCGCAACAACCACATCTACACTTTCTTGGGTCTAGGAATCTATTGAGTTGCATCAAACGAAGAGTTTTTGATGATTTCTAGCATTTCTCACCAGTATTTGATGCTTAATTAGTCAAAAATGAGCCCGTCTCTTCATTTCTGCCTAACGAGGCTCCACGTTTTGTTGTAACGACCCATTCACACTTAAAAACCATGGAAACAGCTTGTATGAACACATGATTCAGTATATTCACTGCAACAACCTCATCTACACGTTCTTGGGACTAGGAATTTGTGGAATTGCATCAAACCGTGTGTCTTTGATGATTTCTAGCTTTTCTCACAAGTATATGATGCATAATTAGTCAAAAATGAGCCCGTCTCTTCATTTCTTCCTAACGAGGCTCCTCTTTTCGTTGTAATGCCTCATTCACTCTGAAGGATCTTGAAAACAACTTGTATGAACACATGATTGACTATATTCACCGCAACAACCCCATCTACACTTTCTTGGGTCTAGGAAATCTATTGAGTTGCATCAAACGAAGAGTTTTTGATGATTTCTAGCATTTCTCACCAGGATTTGATGCTTCATTAGTCATAAATGAGCCCGTCTCTTCATTTCTGCCTAACGAGGCTCCACGTTTTGTTGTAGCGACTCATTCACCCTAAAAAACCATGGAAACAGCTTGTATGAACACATGCTTCACTATATTCACTGCAACAAACTCATCTACACGTTCTTGGGACTAGGAATTTGTGGAATTGCATCAATCAATGTGTCCTTGATGATTTCTAGCATTTCTCACAAGTATTTGATGCATAATTAGTCAAAAATGAGCCCGTCTCTTCATTTCTTCTTAACGAGGCTCCACGTTTTGTTGTAACGACTCATTCACACTTAAAAACCTTGGAAACAGCTTGTATGAACACATGATTCACTATATTCACTGCAACAACCTCATCTACACGTTCTTGGGACTAGGAATTTGTGGAATTGCATCAAACAAAGTGTCCTTCATGATTTCTAGCATTTCTCGCAAGTATTTGACGCTTAATAAGTCAAAAATGAGCCCGTTTCTTCATTTCAACCTAACGAGGCTCCGCTTTTCGTTGTAATGGCTCATTCACACTGAAGGATCTTGAAAACAACTTGTATGAACACATGATTGACTATATTCACCGCAACAACCACATCTACACTTTCTTGCGTCTAGGAATCTATTGAGTTGCATCGAAATGAAGCGTTTTTGAACATTTTAGCATTTCTCACTTGTATTCGATGCTTAATTTAGTCAAAATGAGCCCGTCTCCTTCATTTCTGCCTAACGAGCCTCCATGTTTTGTTGTAACGACTCATTCCACCACCTTAAAAACCATCGGAAACAGCTTGTGATGAACCACATGATTCACTATATTCAATGCAACAACGCTCATCTACACGTTCTTGGGACTAGGAATTTGTGGAATTCGCATCAAGGCAGTGTGTCTTTGATGATTCTCAGGCATTTCTCACAAGTATATTGGATGCCCATAATTAGTCAAAAATGAGCCCGTTCTCTTCATTTCTTCTAACGAGGCCTCCTCTTTTCGTTGTAAATGCCTCATCACTCTGAAGGATCTTGAAAACAACTTGTATGAACACAATGATTGACTATATCACCACAACACCCCATCTACACTTTCTTGGGTCTAGGAATCTTATTTAGTTGCATCAAACGAAGAGGTTTTTGGATGACTTCTAGCATTTCCTCACCGGTGTTTGATGTTTAATTAGTCCAAAAATGAGCCCGTCTCTTCATTTCTGCCTAACGAGGCTCCACGTTTTGTTGTAACGACTCATTCACACTTAAAACCATGGAAACAGCTTGTATGAACACATGCTTCACTATATTCACTGCAACAAACTCATCTACACGTTGTTGGGACTAGGAATTTCTGGAATTGCATCAATCAATGTGTCCTTGATGATTTCTAGCATTTCTCACAAGTATTTGATGCATAATTAGTCAAAAATGAGCCCGTCTCTTCATTTCTTCCTAACGAGGCTCCACGTTTTGTTGTAACGACTCATTCACACTTAAAAACCTTGGAAACAGCTTGTATGAACACATGATTCACTATATTCACTGCAACAACCTCATCTACACGTTCTTGGGACTAGGAATTTGTGGGATTGCATCAAACAAAGTGTCCTTCATGATTTCTAGCATTTCTCGCAAGTATTTGAGGCTTAATAAGTCAAAAATGAGCCCGTCTCTTCATTTCAACCTAACGAGGCTCCGCTTTTCGTTGTAATGCCTCATTCACACTGAAGGATCTTGAAAACAACTTGTATGAACACATGATTGACTATATTCACCGCAACAACCACATCTACACTTTCTTGCCTCTAGGAATCTATTGAGTTGCATCAAACGAAGAGTTTTTGAAGATTTTTAGCATTTCTCACTTGTATTCGATGCTTAATTAGTCAAAAATGAGCCCGTCTCTTCATTTCTGCCTAACGAGCCTCCACGTTTTCTTGTAACGACTCATTCACACTTAAAAACCATGGAAACAGCTTGTATGAACACATGATTCACTATATTCACTGCAACAACCTCATCTACACGTTCTTGGGCCTAGGAATTTGTGGAATTGCATCAAACAGAGTGTCCTTGATGATTTCTAGCATTTCTCACAAGTATTTGATGCTTAATTAGTCAAAAATGAGCCCGTCTCTACATTTCATCCTAACAAGGCTCCTCTTTTCGTTGTAATGCCTCATTGACACTGAAGGATCTTGAAAACAACTTGTATGAACACATGATTGACAATATTCACCGCAACAACCACATCTACACTTTCTTGGGGCTAGGAATCTATTGAGTTGCATCAAGCGAAGAGGTTTTGATGATTTCTAGCATTTCCCACCAGTATTTGATGCTTAGTTAGTCAAAAATGAGCCCGTCTCTTCATTTCATCCTAACAAGGCTCCTCTTTTCGTTGTAATGCCTCATTCACACTGAAGGATCTTGAAAACAACTTGTATCATCACATGATTGACTATATTCACCGCAACAACCACATCTACACTTTCTTGGGGCTAGGAATCTATTGAGTTGCATCAAACAAAGAGTTTTTGATGATTTCTAGCATTTCTCACCAGTATTTGATGCTTAATTAGTCAAAAATGAGCCCGTCTCTTCATTTCTGCCTAACGAGGCTCCACGTTTTGTTGTAACCACTCATTCACACTTAAAAACCATGGAAACCGCTTGTATGAACACATGATTCACTATATTCACTGCAACAACCACATCTACACGTTCTTGGGACTAGGAATTTGTGGAATTGCATCAACCAGTGTGTCCCTGATGATTTCTAGCATTTCTCCCAAGTATTTAATGCATAATTAGTCAAAAATGTGCCCGTCCCTTCCTTTCTTCCTAACGAGGCTCCTCTTTTCGTTGTAATGCCTCATTCACACTGAAGGATTTTGAAAACAACTTCTATGAACACATGATTCACTATCTTCAATGCAACAACCACATCTACACTTTTTTGGGTCTAGGAATCTATTGAGTTGCATCAAACGAAGAGTTTTTGATGATTTCTAGCATTTCTCACCATTATTTGATGCTTAATTAGTCAAAAAGAAGCCCGTCTCTTCATTTCTTCCCAACGAGGCTCCACGTTTTGTTGTAACGACTCATTCACACTTAAAAACCTTGGAAACAGCTTGTATGAACACATGATTCACTATATTCACTGCAAGAACCTCATCTACACGTTCTTGGGAGTAGGAATTTGTGGAATTGCATCAACCAGTGTGTCCCGGATGATTTCTAGCATTTCTCCCAAGTATTTAATGCATAATTAGTCAAAAATGTGCCCGTCTCTTCCTTTCCCCCTAACGAGGCTCCTCTTTTCGTTGTAATGCCTCATTCACACTGAAGGATCTTGAAAACAACTTGTATGAATACATGATTGACTATATTCACCTCAACAACCACATCTACACTTTCTTGGGTCTAGGAATCTATTGAGTTGCATCAAACGAAGAGTTTTTGATGATTTCTAGCATTTCTCACCAGTATTTGATGCTTAATTAGTCAAAAATGAGCCCGTCTCTTCATTTCTTCCTAACGAGGCTCCTCTTTTCGTTGTAATGCCTCATTCACACTGAAGGATCTTGAAAACAACTTGTATGAACACATGATTCACTATCTTCAATGCAACAACCACATCTACCCTTTCTTGAGTCTAGGAATCTATTGAGTTGCATCAAACGAAGAGTTTTTGATGATTTCTAGCATTTCTCACCAGTATTTGATGCTTAATTAGTAAAAAATGAGCCCGTCTCTTCATTTCTTCCGAACGAGGCTCCGTGTTTTGTTGTAACGACTCATTCACACTTAAAAACCATGGAAACAGCTTGTATGAACACATGATTCACTATAGTCACTGCAACAACCTCATCTACAAGTTCTAGGGACTAGGAATTTGTGGAATTGCATCAAACAGTGTGTCCTTGATGATTTCTAGCATTTGTCACAAGTATTTGATAAATAATTAGTCAAAAATGAGCCCGTCTCTTCATTTCTTCGTAACGAGGCTCCTCTTTTCATTGTAATGCCTCATTCGCACTGAAGGATCTTGAAAACAACTTGTATGAACACATGATTGACTATATTCACCGCAACAACCACATCTACACTTTCTTGGGGCTAGGAATCTATTGAGTTGCATCAAACGAAGAGTTTTTGACGATTTCTTGCATTTTCACCAGTATTTGATGCTTAATTAGTCAAAAATGAGCCCGTCTCTTCATTTCGTCCTAACGAGGCTCCTCTTTTCGTTCTAATGCCACATTGACACTGAAGGATCTTGAAAACAACTTGTATGAACACATGATTGACTATACTCACCGCAACAACCACATCTACACTTTCTTGGGGCTAGGAATCTATTGAGCTGCATCAAACGAAGAGTTTTTGGTGATTTCTAGCATTTCCCACCAGTATTTGATGCCTCATTAGTCAAAAATGAGCCCGTCTCTTCATTTCTGCCTAAGGAGGCTCCACGTTGTGTTGTAACGACTCATTCACACTTAAAAACCATGGAAACAGCTTGTATGAACACATGATTCACTATATTCACTGCAACAACCTCATCAACACGTTCTTGGGACTAGCAATTTGTGGAATTGCATCAACCAGTGTGTCCTTGATGATTTCTAGCATTTCTCCCAAGTATTTGATGCATAATTAGTCAAAAATGAGCCCGTCTCTTCCTTTCTTCCTAACGAGGCTCCTCTTTTCGTTGTAATGCCTCATTCACACTGAAGGATCTTGAAAACAACTTGTATGAACACATGATTCACTATCTTCAATGCAACAACCACATCTACCCTTTCTTGGATGTAGGAATCTATTTAGTTGCATCAAACGAGGTGTTTTTGATGATTTCTAGCATTTCTCACCAGTATTTGATGCTTAATTAGACAAAAATGAGCCCGTCTCTTCATTTCTTCCTAACGAGGCTCCACGTTTTGTTGTAACGACTCATTGACACTTAAAAACCTTGGAAACAGCTTGTATGAACACATGATTCACTATATTCACTGCAACAAACTCATCTACACGTTCTTGGGAGTAGGAATTTCTGGAATTGCATCAAACAAAGTGTCCTCGATGATTTCTAGAATTTCTCACAAGTATTTGATGCTTAATTACTCAAAAATGAGCCCGTCTCTTCATTTCATCGTAACGAGGCTCCTCTTTTCGTTGTAATGCCTCATGCACACTGAAGGATCTTGAAAACAACTTGTATGAACACATGATTCACTATCTTCACTGCAACAACCACATCTACCCTTTCTTGGGTCTAGGAATCTATTTAGTTGCATCAAACGAAGAGTTTTTGATGATTTCTAGCATTTCTCACCAGTATTTGATGCTTAATTAGTCAAAAATGAGCCCGTCTCTTCATTTCTTCCGAACGAGGCTCCACGTTTTGTTGTAACGACTCATTCACACTTAAAAACCATGGAAACAGCTTGTATGAACACATGGTTCACTATATTCAGTGCAACAACCACATCTACACGTTCTTGGGACTAGGAATTTGTGGAATTGCATCAACCAGTGTGTCCTTGATGATTTCTAGCATTTCTCCCAAGTATTTAATGCATAATTAGTGAAAAATGAGCCCGTCTCATCCTTTCTTCCTAACGAGGCTCCTCTTTTCGTTGTAATGCCTCATTCACACTGAAGGATCTTGAAAACAACTTGTATGAACACATGATTGACTATATTCACCGCAACAACCACATCTACACTTTCTTGGGGTAGGAATCTATTCAGTTGCATCAAACGAGGAGTTTTTGATGATTTCTAGCATTTCTCACCAGTATTTGATGCTTAATTAGTCAAAAATGAGCCCGTCTCTTCATTTCGGCCTAACGAGGCTCCACGTTTTGTTGTAACGACTCATTCACACTTAAAACCATGGAAACAGCTTGTATGAACACATGATTCGCTATATTCACTGCAACAACCTCATCTCCACGTTCTTGGGACTAGAAATTTGTGGAATTGCATCAAACAAAGTGTCCTTGATGATTTGTAGCATTTCTCACAAGTATTTGACGCATAATTAGTCAAAAATGAGCCTGTCTCTTCCTTTCTTCCTAACGAGGCTCCTCTTTTCGTTGTAATGCCTCATTCACACGGAAAGATCTTGAAAACAACTTGTATGAACACATGATTCACTATCTTCAATGCAACAACCACATCTACACTTTCTTGGGTCTAGGAATCTATTGAGTTGCATCAAACGAAGAGTTTTTGATGATTTCTAGCATTTCTCACCAGTATTTGATGCTTAAGTAGTCAAAAATGAGCCCGTCTCTTCATTTCTTCCGAACGAGGCTCCACGTTTTGTTGTAACGACTCATTCACACTTAAAAACCTTGGAAACAGCTTGTATGAACACATGATTCACTATATTCACTGCAACAACCTCATCTACACGTTCTTGGGAGTAGGAATTTGTGGAATTGCATCAAACAAAGTGTCCTTCATGATTTCTAGCATTTCTCACAAGTATTTGATGCTTAATTACTCAAAAATGAGCCCGTCTCTTCATGTCATCCTAACGAGGCTCCTCTTTTCGTTGTAATGCCTCATTCACACTGAAGGATCTTGAAAACAACTTGTATGAACACATGATTGACTATATTCACCGCAACAACCACATCTACACTTTCTTGGGTCTAGGAATCTATTGAGTTGCATCAAACGAAGAGTTTTTGATGATTTCTAGCATTTCTCACCTGTATTTGATGCTTAATTAGTCAAAAATGAGCCCGTCTCTTCATTTCTTCCTAACGAGGCTCCACGTTTTGTTGTAACGACTCATTCACACTTAAAAACCTTGGAAACAGCTTGTATGAACACATGATTCACTATATTCACTGCAACAACCTCATCTACACGTTCTTGGGACTAGGAATTTGTGGAATTGCATCAAACAGAGTGTCCTTGATGATTTCTAGCATTTCTCACAAGTATTTGATGCTTAATTAGTCAAAAATGAGCCCGTCTCTTCATTTCATCCTAACAAGGCTCCTCTTTTCGTTGTAATGCCTCATTCACACTGAAGGATCTTGAAAACAACTTGTATGAACACATGATTGACTATATTCACCGCAACAACCACATCTACACTTTCTTGGGTCTAGGAATCTATTGAGTTGCATCAAACGAAGAGTTTTTGATGATTTCTAGCATTTCTCACCAGTATTTGATGCTTAATTAATCAAAAATGAGCCCGTCTCTTCATTTCTTCCTAACGAGGCTCCACGTTTTGTTGTAACGACTCATTCACACTTAAAAACCATGGAAACAGCTTGTATGAACACATGATTCACTATATTCACTGCAACAACCTCATCTACACGTTCTTGGGACTAGGAATTTGTGGAATTGCATCAAACAAAGTGTCCTTGATGATTTCTAGCATTTCTCGCAAGTATTTGATGCTTAATTAGTCAAAAATGAGCCCGTCTCTTCATTTCATCCTAACGAGGCTCCTCTTTTCGTTGTAATGCCTCATTCACACTGAAGGATCTTGAAAACAACTTGTATGAACACATGATTGACTATATTCACCGCAACAACCACATCTACACTTCTTGGGTCTAGGAATCTATTGAGTTGCATCAAACGAAGAGTTTTTGATGATTTCTAGCATTTCTCACCAGTATTTGATGCTTAATTAGTCAAAAATGAGCCCGTCTCTTCATTTCTGCCTAACGAGGCTCCACGTTTTGTTGTAACGACTCATTCACACTTAAAAACCATGGAAACAGCTTGTATGAACACATGATTCACTATATTCACTGCAACAACCTCATCTACACGTTCTTGGGACTAGGAATTTGTGGAATTGCGTCAACCAGTGTGTCCTTGATGATTTCTAGCATTTCTCCCAAGTATTTGATGCATAATTAGTCAAAAATGAGCCCGTCTCTTCCTTTCTTCCTAACGAGGCTCCTCTTTTCGTTGTAATGCCTCATTCACACTGAAGGATCTTGAAAACAACTTGTATGAACACATGATTGACTATATTCACCGCAACAACCACATCTACACTTTCTTGGGGTAGGAATCTATTGAGTTGCATCAAACGAAGAGTTTTTGATGATTTCTAGCATTTCTCACCAGTATTTCTTGCTTAATTAGTCAAAAATGAGCCCGTCTCTTCATTTCTGCCTAACGAGGCTCCACGTTTTGTTGTAACGACTCATTCACACTTAAAAACCATGGAAACAGCTTGTATGAACACATGATTCACTATATTCACTGCAACAACCCCATCTACACGTTCATGGGACTAGGAATTTGTGGAATTGCATCAAACAAAGTGTCCTTGATGATTTGTAGAATTTCTCACAAGTATTTGATGCATAATTAGTCAAAAATGAGCCCGTCTCTTCATTTCATCCTAACGAGGCTCCTCTTTTCGTTGTAATGCCTCATTCACACTGAAGGATCTTGAAAACAACTTGTATGAACACATGATTGACTATATTCACCGCAACAACCACATCTACACTTTCTTGGGTCTAGGAATCTATTGAGTTGCATCAAACGAAGAGTTTTTGATGATTTCTAGCATTTCTCACCAGTATTTGATGCTTAATTAGTCAAAAATGAGCCCGTCTCTTCATTTCTTCCTAACGAGGCTCCACGTTTTGTTGTAACGACTCATTCACACTTAAAAACCTTGGAAACAGCTTGTATGAACACATGATTCACTATATTCACTGCAACAACCTCATCTACACGTTCTTGGGACTAGGAATTTGTGGAATTGCATCAAACAAAGTGTCCTTGATGATTTCTAGCATTTCTCACAAGTATTTGATGCTTAATTACTCAAAAATGAGCCCGTCTCTTCATTTCATCCTAACGAGGCTCCTCTTTTCGTTGTAATGCCTCATTCACACTGAAGGATCTTGAAAACAACTTGTATGAACACATGATTGACTATATTCACCGCAACAACCACATCTACACTTTCTTGGGTCTAGGAATCTATTGAGTTGCATCAAACGAAGAGTTTTTGATGATTTCTAGCATTTCTCACCAGTATTTGATGCTTAATTAGTCAAAAATGAGCCCGTCTCTTCATTTCTTCCTAACGAGGCTCCACGTTTTGTTGTAACGACTCATTCACACTTAAAAACCTTGGAAACAGCTTGTATGAACACATGATTCACTATATTCACTGCAACAACCTCATCTACACGTTCTTGGGACTAGGAATTTGTGGAATTGCATCAAACAAAGTGTCCTTGATGATTTCTAGCATTTCTCACAAGTATTTGATGCTTAATTAGTCAAAAATGAGCCCGTCTCTTCATTTCTTCCTAACGAGGCTCCTCTTTTCGTTGTAATGCCTCATTCACACTGAAGGATCTTGAAAACAACTTGTATGAACACATGATTGACTATATTCACCGCAACAACCACATCTACACTTTCTTGGGTCTAGGAATCTATTGAGTTGCATCAAACGAAGAGTTTTTGATGATTTCTAGCATTTCTCACCAGTATTTGATGCTTAATTAGTCAAAAATGAGCCCGTCTCTTCATTTCTTCCTAACGAGGCTCCACGTTTTGTTGTAACGACTCATTCACACTTAAAAACCTTGGAAACAGCTTGTATGAACACATGATTCACTATATTCACTGCAACAACCTCATCTACACGTTCTTGGGACTAGGAATTTGTGGAATTGCATCAAACAAGTGTCCTTGATGATTTCTAGCATTTCTCACAAGTATTTGATGCTTAATTAGTCAAAAATGAGCCCGTCTCTTCATTTCTTCCTAACGAGGCTCCTCTTTTCGTTGTAATGCCTCATTCACACTGAAGGATCTTGAAAACAACTTGTATGAACACATGATTGACTATATTCACCGCAACAACCACATCTACACTTTCTTGGGTCTAGGAATCTATTGAGTTGCATCAAACGAAGAGTTTTTGATGATTTCTAGCATTTCTCACCAGTATTTGATGCTTAATTAGTCAAAAATGAGCCCGTCTCTTCATTTCTTCCTAACGAGGCTCCACGTTTTGTTGTAACGACTCATTCACACTTAAAAACCTTGGAAACAGCTTGTATGAACACATGATTCACTATATTCACTGCAACAACCTCATCTACACGTTCTTGGGACTAGGAATTTGTGGAATTGCATCAAACAAAGTGTCCTTGATGATTTCTAGCATTTCTCACAAGTATTTGATGCTTAATTAGTCAAAAATGAGCCCGTCTCTTCATTTCTTCCTAACGAGGCTCCTCTTTTCGTTGTAATGCCTCATTCACACTGAAGGATCTTGAAAACAACTTGTATGAACACATGATTGACTATATTCACCGCAACAACCACATCTACACTTTCTTGGGTCTAGGAATCTATTGAGTTGCATCAAACGAAGAGTTTTTGATGATTTCTAGCATTTCTCACCAGTATTTGATGCTTAATTAGTCAAAAATGAGCCCGTCTCTTCATTTCTTCCTAACGAGGCTCCACGTTTTGTTGTAACGACTCATTCACACTTAAAAACCTTGGAAACAGCTTGTATGAACACATGATTCACTATATTCACTGCAACAACCTCATCTACACGTTCTTGGGACTAGGAATTTGTGGAATTGCATCAAACAAAGTGTCCTTGATGATTTCTAGCATTTCTCACAAGTATTTGATGCTTAATTACTCAAAAATGAGCCCGTCTCTTCATTTCATCCTAACGAGGCTCCTCTTTTCGTTGTAATGCCTCATTCACACTGAAGGATCTTGAAAACAACTTGTATGAACACATGATTGACTATATTCACCGCAACAACCACATCTACACTTTCTTGGGTCTAGGAATCTATTGAGTTGCATCAAACGAAGAGTTTTTGATGATTTCTAGCATTTCTCACCAGTATTTGATGCTTAATTAGTCAAAAATGAGCCCGTCTCTTCATTTCTTCCTAACGAGGCTCCACGTTTTGTTGTAACGACTCATTCACACTTAAAAACCTTGGAAACAGCTTGTATGAACACATGATTCACTATATTCACTGCAACAACCTCATCTACACGTTCTTGGGACTAGGAATTTGTGGAATTGCATCAAACAAAGTGTCCTTGATGATTTCTAGCATTTCTCACAAGTATTTGATGCTTAATTACTCAAAAATGAGCCCGTCTCTTCATTTCATCCTAACGAGGCTCCTCTTTTCGTTGTAATGCCTCATTCACACTGAAGGATCTTGAAAACAACTTGTATGAACACATGATTGACTATATTCACCGCAACAACCACATCTACACTTTCTTGGGTCTAGGAATCTATTGAGTTGCATCAAACGAAGAGTTTTTGATGATTTCTAGCATTTCTCACCAGTATTTGATGCTTAATTAGTCAAAAATGAGCCCGTCTCTTCATTTCTTCCTAACGAGGCTCCACGTTTTGTTGTAACGACTCATTCACACTTAAAAACCTTGGAAACAGCTTGTATGAACACATGATTCACTATATTCACTGCAACAACCTCATCTACACGTTCTTGGGACTAGGAATTTGTGGAATTGCATCAAACAAAGTGTCCTTGATGATTTCTAGCATTTCTCACAAGTATTTGATGCTTAATTAGTCAAAAATGAGCCCGTCTCTTCATTTCATCCTAACGAGGCTCCTCTTTTCGTTGTAATGCCTCATTCACACTGAAGGATCTTGAAAACAACTTGTATGAACACATGATTGACTATATTCACCGCAACAACCACATCTACACTTTCTTGGGTCTAGGAATCTATTGAGTTGCATCAAACGAAGAGTTTTTGATGATTTCTAGCATTTCTCACCAGTATTTGATGCTTAATTAGTCAAAAATGAGCCCGTCTCTTCATTTCTTCCTAACGAGGCTCCACGTTTTGTTGTAACGACTCATTCACACTTAAAAACCTTGGAAACAGCTTGTATGAACACATGATTCACTATATTCACTGCAACAACCTCATCTACACGTTCTTGGGACTAGGAATTTGTGGAATTGCATCAAACAAAGTGTCCTTGATGATTTCTAGCATTTCTCACAAGTATTTGATGCTTAATTACTCAAAAATGAGCCCGTCTCTTCATTTCATCCTAACGAGGCTCCTCTTTTCGTTGTAATGCCTCATTCACACTGAAGGATCTTGAAAACAACTTGTATGAACACATGATTGACTATATTCACCGCAACAACCACATCTACACTTTCTTGGGTCTAGGAATCTATTGAGTTGCATCAAACGAAGAGTTTTTGATGATTTCTAGCATTTCTCACCAGTATTTGATGCTTAATTAGTCAAAAATGAGCCCGTCTCTTCATTTCTTCCTAACGAGGCTCCACGTTTTGTTGTAACGACTCATTCACACTTAAAAACCTTGGAAACAGCTTGTATGAACACATGATTCACTATATTCACTGCAACAACCTCATCTACACGTTCTTGGGACTAGGAATTTGTGGAATTGCATCAAACAAAGTGTCCTTGATGATTTCTAGCATTTCTCACAAGTATTTGATGCTTAATTAGTCAAAAATGAGCCCGTCTCTTCATTTCATCCTAACGAGGCTCCTCTTTTCGTTGTAATGCCTCATTCACACTGAAGGATCTTGAAAACAACTTGTATGAACACATGATTGACTATATTCACCGCAACAACCACATCTACACTTTCTTGGGTCTAGGAATCTATTGAGTTGCATCAAACGAAGAGTTTTTGATGATTTCTAGCATTTCTCACCAGTATTTGATGCTTAATTAGTCAAAAATGAGCCCGTCTCTTCATTTCTTCCTAACGAGGCTCCACGTTTTGTTGTAACGACTCATTCACACTTAAAAACCTTGGAAACAGCTTGTATGAACACATGATTCACTATATTCACTGCAACAACCTCATCTACACGTTCTTGGGACTAGGAATTTGTGGAATTGCATCAAACAAAGTGTCCTTGATGATTTCTAGCATTTCTCACAAGTATTTGATGCTTAATTACTCAAAAATGAGCCCGTCTCTTCATTTCATCCTAACAGGCTCCTCTTTTCGTTGTAATGCCTCATTCACACTGAAGGATCTTGAAAACAACTTGTATGAACACATGATTGACTATATTCACCGCAACAACCACATCTACACTTTCTTGGGTCTAGGAATCTATTGAGTTGCATCAAACGAAGAGTTTTTGATGATTTCTAGCATTTCTCACCAGTATTTGATGCTTAATTAGTCAAAAATGAGCCCGTCTCTTCATTTCTTCCTAACGAGGCTCCACGTTTTGTTGTAACGACTCATTCACACTTAAAAAGCTTGGAAACAGCTTGTATGAACACATGATTCACTATATTCACTGCAACAACCTCATCTACACGTTCTTGGGACTAGGAATTTGTGGAATTGCATCAAACAAGTGTCCTTGATGATTTCTAGCATTTCTCACAAGTATTTGATGCTTAATTAGTCAAAAATGAGCCCGTCTCTTCATTTCATCCTAACCAGGCTCCTCTTTTCGTTGTAATGCCTCATTCACACTGAAGGATCTTGAAAACAACTTGTATGAACACATGATTGACTATATTCACCGCAACAACCACATCTACACTTTCTTGGGTCTAGGAATCTATTGAGTTGCATCAAACGAAGAGTTTTTGATGATTTCTAGCATTTCTCACCAGTATTTGATGCTTAATTAGTCAAAAATGAGCCCGTCTCTTCATTTCTTCCTAACGAGGCTCCACGTTTTGTTGTAACGACTCATTCACACTTAAAAAGCTTGGAAACAGCTTGTATGAACACATGATTCACTATATTCACTGCAACAACCTCATCTACACGTTCTTGGGACTAGGAATTTGTGGAATTGCATCAAACAAAGTGTCCTTGATGATTTCTAGCATTTCTCACAAGTATTTGATGCTTAATTACTCAAAAATGAGCCCGTCTCTTCATTTCATCCTAACTAGGCTCCTCTTTTCGTTGTAATGCCTCATTCACACTGAAGGATCTTGAAAACAACTTGTATGAACACATGATTGACTATATTCACCGCAACAACCACATCTACACTTTCTTGGGTCTAGGAATCTATTGAGTTGCATCAAACGAAGAGTTTTTGATGATTTCTAGCATTTCTCACCAGTATTTGATGCTTAATTAGTCAAAAATGAGCCTGTCTCTTCATTTCTTCCTAACGAGGCTCCACGTTTTGTTGTAACGACTCATTCACACTTAAAAAGCTTCGAAACAGCTTGTATGAACACATGATTCACTATATTCATTGCAACAACCTCATCTACACGTTCTTGGGACTAGGAATTTGTGGAATTGCATCAAACAAGGTGTCCTTGATGATTTCTAGCATTTCTCACAAGTATTTGATGCTTAATTAGTAAAAATGAGCCCGTCTCTTCATTTCATCCTAACCAGGCTCCTCTTTTCGTTGTAATGCCTCATTCACACTGAAGGATCTTGAAAACAACTTGTATGAACACATGATTGACTATATTCACCGCAACAACCACATCTACACTTTCTTGGGTCTAGGAATCTATTGAGTTGCATCATACGAATAGTTTTTGATGATTTCTAGCATTTCTCACCAGTATTTGATGCTTAATTAGTCAAAAATTAGCCCGTCTCTTCATTTCTTCCTAACGAGGCTCCACGTTTTGTTGTAACGACTCATTCACTCTTAAAAAGCTTGGAAACAGCTTGTATGAACACATGATTCACTATATTCACTGCAACAACCTCATCTACACGTTCTTGGGACTAGGAATTTGTGGAATTGCATCAAACAAAGTGTCCTTGATGATTTCTAGCATTTCTCACAAGTATTTGATGCTTAATTTCTCAAAAATGAGCCCGTCTCTTCATTTCTTCCTAACGAGGCTCCACGTTTTGTTTGTAACGACTCATTCACACTTAAAAAGCTTCGAAACAGCTTGTATGAACACATGATTCACTATATTCACTGCAACAACCTCATCTACACGTTCTTGGGACTAGGAATTTGTGGAATTGCATCAAACAAGTGTCCTTGATGATTTCTAGCATTTCTCACAAGTATTTGATGCTTAATTAGTCAAAAATGAGCCCGTCTCTTCATTTCATCCTAACGAGGCTCCTCTTTCGTTGTAATGCCTCATTCACACTGAAGGATCTTGAAAACAACTTGTATGAACACATGATTGACTATATTCACCGCAACAACCACATCTACACTTTCTTGGGTCTAGGAATCTATTGAGTTGCATCATACGAAGAGTTTTTGATGATTTCTAGCATTTCTCACCAGTATTTGATGCTTAATTAGTCAAAAATGAGCCTGTCTCTTCATTTCTTCCTAACGAGGCTCCACGTTTTGTTGTAACGACTCATTCACACTTAAAAAGCTTCGAAACAGCTTGTATGAACACATGATTCACTATATTCATTGCAACAACCTCATCTACACGTTCTTGGGACTAGGAATTTGTGGAATTGCATCAAACAAGGTGTCCTTGATGATTTCTAGCATTTCTCACAAGTATTTGATGCTTAATTAGTAAAAATGAGCCCGTCTCTTCATTTCATCCTAACCAGGCTCCTCTTTTCGTTGTAATGCCTCATTCACACTGAAGGATCTTGAAAACAACTTGTATGAACACATGATTGACTATATTCACCGCAACAACCACATCTACACTTTCTTGGGTCTAGGAATCTATTGAGTTGCATCATACGAATAGTTTTTGATGATTTCTAGCATTTCTCACCAGTATTTGATGCTTAATTAGTCAAAAATTAGCCCGTCTCTTCATTTCTTCCTAACGAGGCTCCACGTTTTGTTGTAACGACTCATTCACTCTTAAAAAGCTTGGAAACAGCTTGTATGAACACATGATTCACTATATTCACTGCAACAACCTCATCTACACGTTCTTGGGACTAGGAATTTGTGGAATTGCATCAAACAAAGTGTCCTTGATGATTTCTAGCATTTCTCACAAGTATTTGATGCTTAATTTCTCAAAAATGAGCCCGTCTCTTCATTTCATCCCAACGAGACTCCTCCTTTCGTTGTAATGCCTCATTCACACAGAAGGATCTTGGAAACAACTTGTATGAACACATGATTGACCATATTCACCGCAACAACCACATCTACACTTTCTTGGGTCTAGGAATCTATTGAGTTGCATCATACGAAGAGTTTTTGATGATTTCTAGCATTTCTCACCAGTATTTGATGCTTAATTAGTCAAAAATGAGCCTGTCTCTTCATTTCTTCCTAACGAGGCTCCACGTTTTGTTGTAACGACTCATTCACTCTTAAAAAGCTTGGAAACAGCTTGTATGAACACATGATTCACTATATTCACTGCAACAACCTCATCTACACGTTCTTGGGACTAGGAATTTGTGGAATTGCATCAAACAAAGTGTCCTTGATGATTTCTAGCATTTCTCACAAGTATTTGATGCTGAATTAGTCAAAAATGAGCCAGTCTCTCCATTTCATCCTAACCAGGCTCCTCTTTTCGTTGTAATGCCTCATTCACACTGAAGGATCTTGAAAACAACTTGTATGAACACATGATTGACTATATTCACCCCAACAACCACATCTACACTTTCTTGGGCCTAGGAATCTATTGAGTTGCATCAAACGAAGAGTTTTTGATGATCTCTAGCATTTCTCACCCGTATTTGATGCCTAATTAGCCCAAAATGAGCCTGTCTCTTCCTTTCTTCCTTACGAGGCTCCACGTTTTGTTGTAACGACTCATTCACACTTAAAAAGCTTGGAAACAGCTTGTATGAACACATGATTCACTATATTCACTGCAACCACCTCAACTACACGTTCTTGGGACTAGGAATTTGTTGAATTGCATCAAAGAAAGTGTCCTTGATGATTTCTAGCATTTCTCACAAGTATTTGATGCAATTACTCAAAAATGAGCCCGGCTCTTCATTTCTGCCTAACGAGGCTCCACGTTTTGTTGTAACGACTCATTCGCACGTAAAAACCTTGGAAACAGCTTGTATGGACACATGATTCACTATATTCACTGCAACAACCTCATCTACACGTTCTTGGGACTAGGACTTTGTGGAATTGCATCAAACAAAGTGTCCTTGATGATTTCTGGCTTTTGTCACAAGTATTTGATGCTTAATTGCTCAAAAATGAGCCCGTCTCTGCATTTCTGCCTAATGAAGCTCCTCGTTTTGTTGTAACGACTCATTCACACTTAAAAACCTTGGAAACAGCTTGTATGAACACATGATTCACTATCTTCACTGCAACAACCTCATCTACACGTTCTTGGGACTAGGAATTTGTGGAATTGCATCAAACAAAGTGTCCTTGATGATTTCTAGCATTTCCCACAAGTATTTGATGCTTAATTGCTCAAAAATGAGCCCGTCTCTTCATTTCTGCCAAACGAGGCTCCACGTTTTGTTGTAACGACTCATTCACACTTAAAAACCTTGGAAACAGCTTGTATGAACACATGATTCACTATATTCACAGCAACAACCTCATCTACACGTTCTTGGGACTAGGAATTTGTGGAATTGCATCAAACAAAGTGTCCTTGACGATTTCTAGCATTTCTCACAATTATTTGATTCTTAATTACTCAAAAATGAGCCCATCTCTTCCTTTCTGCCTAACGAGGCTCCACGTTTTGTTGTAACGACTCATTCACACTTAAAAACCTTGGAAACAGCTTGTATGAACACATGATTCACTATATTCACTGCAACAACCTCATCTACACGTTATTGGGACTAGGAATTTGTGGAATTGCATCAAACAAAGTGTCCTTGATGATTTTTAGCATTTCCCACAAGTATTTGATGCTTAATTACTCAAAAATGAGCCCGTCTCTTCATTTCATCCTAACGAGGCTCCTGTTTTCGTTGTAATGCCTCATTCACACTGAAGGATCTTGAAAACAACTTGTATGAACACATGATTGACTATATTCACCGCAACAACCACATCTACACTTTCTTGGGTCTAGGAATCTATTGAGTTGCATCAAACAAAGAGTTTTTGTTGATTTCTAGCATTTCTCACCAGTATTTGATGCTTAATTAGGCAAAAATCAGCCCGTCCCTTCATTTCTTCCTAACGAGGCTCCACGTTTTGTTGTAACGACTCATTCACACTTAAAAACCTTGGAAACAGCTTGTATGAACACATGATTCACTATATTCACAGCAACAACCTCATCTACACGTTCTTGGGACTAGGAATTTGTGGAATTGCATCAAACAAAGTGTCCTTGACGATTTCTAGCATTTCTCACAAGTATTTGATTCTTAATTACTCAAAAATGAGCCCGTCTCTTCATTTCTGCCTCACAAGGCTCCATGTTTTGTTGTAACGACTCATTCACACTTAAAATCCTTGGAAACAGCTTGTATGAACACATGATTCACTATATTCACTGCAACAACCTCATCTACACATTCTTGGGATTAGGAATTTGTGGAATTGCATCAAACAATGTGTCCTTGATGATTTCTAGCATTTCTCACAAGTATTTGATGCTTAATTACTCAAAAATGAGCCCGTCTCTTCATTTCATCCTAACCAGGCTCCTCTTTTTGTTGTAATGCCTCATTAACACTGAAGGATCTCGAAAACAACTTGTATGAACACATGATTGACTATATTCACCGCAACAACCACATCTACACTTTCTTGGGTCTAGGAATCTATTGAGTTGCATCAAACGAAGAGTTTTTGATGATTTCTAGCATTTCTCACCTGTATTTGATGCTTAATTAGTCAAAAATGAGCCCGTCTCTTCATTTCTTCCTAACGAGGCTCCACGTTTTGTTGTAACGACTCATTCACATTGAAAAACCTTGGAAACAGCTTGTATGAACACATGATTCACTATATTCACTGCAACAACCTCATCTACGCGTTCTTGGGACTAGGAATTTGTGGAATTGCGTCAAACAAAGTGTCCTTGATGATTTCTAGCATTTCTCACAAGTATTTGATGCTTAATTACTCAAAAATGAGTCCGTCTCTTCATTTCATCCTAACGAGGCTCCTCTTTTCGTTGTAATGCCACATTCACACTGAAGGATCTTGAAAACAACTTGTATGAACACATGATAGACTATATTCACCGCAACAACCACATCTACACTTTCTTGGGTGTAGGAATCTATTGAGTTGCATCAAACGAAGAGTTTTTGATGATTTCTAGGATTTCTCCCCGGTATTTGATGCTTAATTAGTCAAAAATGAGCCCGTCTCTTCATTTCTTCCTAACGAGGCTCCACGTTTTGTTGTAACGACTCATTGACACTTAAAAACCATGGAAAGATGATGAGAACCGTAGACATGAAGGGTGGAAGGCTTCAAAGGATGCAAAAAGTCCATTGCACATTCCAGAAGGCCCAATAACACGAGTTAGAGATTCAATTGATGCAAGAGGTCCATTGCACATTCTAGAAGGCCCAATAACACGAGCTAGGGCTTCAATGGATGCAAGAGGTCCATTGCATATTCCAGAAGGCCCAATAACACGAGCTAGGGCCAGAAAGATTAAAGAAGCACTAAATGGGCTGGTTCAGGATGCTCAGGCCAACCCAACTTCAAATGGTGCGAATTTAAACTTGGAAGAGAGTCCAGGCCTTATTAATATCATTAGAGTAATTAAAGTGTTAGGAGTAATAATAGTAGTAACTCCAAATTAGGAGTTTATTTTCCATATAAGAATTTGTACCTAGATAGAAATTCCTCCTAAACAAGGAATTGTCCTAAATACGAATTTTGCCTCTTTAGGAATGCTATCTAAGCCTATAAATAGGCACCCCTTGTAAGCTTTGCAGATCAGACAATCAAGAAATAAGACAACTTTCAGTGAAATAGAAAGTAAGGGTTTCTCCTTCGGTTCTTTTGAGAACTAAAGAACTTATCAAGAGGTTTTCTTCTTGTGGCGTTCAAACCGACTTATCACTCCCAATTCCTTCCTCTTCTGGAGTGGGGCGTCCATATCCATCTTGAATACCCTAGGTTCGTGTTCCTTTGAATTTTGGGTCTAGGGTTTGTGTTATTAAACCCTGATTTAGCTTTCCTGGTTGTTCTTTGATTCATTGTGTGCGTTGGGTCCCTAAGCCACGTCTTTTTGGGGTTTTCCGCATCAGTTGGTATCAGAGCCTGGCTCTAAATCAGGTTGAATCCACTCACTCTTCAATTTTCTACCTTGTGATTTATTTATTTCGATTCAATTTGTCTATTACAATTCAAATGCACAAATCTGTTTACTTGCAATCCTTCTCAACGTGCTAATTTCAATTCCAATTGCTGTATCTAAGTGTTCTACTGTTGTTTTGTGTTGAGCAAAAGAAAAAGAAAAAAAATAAAAAAAAAAAGAAGGATCAACGAAAAAAGAAAAGACAATCAAGAAATAAGACAACTTTCAGTGAAATAGAAAGCAAGGGTTTCTCCTTTGGTTCTTTTGAGAACTAAAGAACTTATCAAGAGGTTTTCTTCTTGTGGCGTTCAAACCGACATATCACTCCCAATTCCTTCCTCTTCTGGAGTGTGGCGTCCATATCCATCTTGAATACCCTAGGTTCGTGTTCCTTCGAATTTTGGGTCTAGGGTTTGTGTTATTAAACCCTGATTTAGCTTTCCTGGTTGTTCTTTGATTCATTGTGTGCGTTGGGTCCCTAAGCCACGTCTTTTTGGGGTTTTCCGCATCAGTTGGTATCAGAGCCAAACCTCAGAGGGTTGGTGGGCGCATGTACAAAGGTTCCCTGCCACCGTGCCGATGAGGCAGCACGGGGACGTGCAGTTTAAAGGGGTCAGGAATGATGTGTCCCACATCAGTTCCTGAGGGGGTCTTTGGGCAGTTTATAAGGGTTGGATCAACCCTCCATTCTTGAGCTAGCTTTTGTGGTGGAGTTAGGGTTCAAACTCTTATCAAAAGAGCTTGTAGGAACACATGATTCACTATATTCACTGCAACAACCTCATCTACACGTTCTTGGGACTAGGAATTTGTGGAATTGCATCACACAGTGTGTCCTTGATGATTTCTAGCATTTCTCACAAGTATTTCATGCATAATTAGTCAAAAATGCGCCCGTCTCTTCATTTCTTCCTAACGAGGCTCTTCTTTTTGTTGTAATGCCTCATTCACACTGAAGGATCTTGAAAACAACTTGTATGAACACATGATTGCCTATATTCACCGCAACAACCAGATCTACACTTTGTTGGGTCTAGGAATCTATTGAGTTGCATCAAACGAAGAGTTTTTGATGATTTCTAGCATTTCTCACCAGTATTTGATGCTTAATTAGTCAAAAATGAGCCCGTCTCTTCATTTCTTCCTAATGAGGCGCCACGTTTTGTTGTAACGACTCCTTCACACTTAAAAACCTTGGAAACAGCTTGTATGAACACATGATTCACTATATTCACTGCAACAACCTCATCTACACGTTCTTGGGACTAGGAATTTGTGGAATTGCATCAAACAAAGTGTCCTTGATGATTTCTAGCATTTCTCACAAGTATTTGATGCTTAATTACTCAAAAATGAGTCCGTCTCTTCATTTCTGCCTAACGAGGGTCCACGCCTGATGCGGAAAACCCCAAAAAGATGTGGCTTAGGGACCCAACGCACACAATGAATCAAAGAACAACCAGGAAAGCTAAATCAGGGTTTAATAACACAAACCCTAGACCCAAAATTCAAAGGAACACCAACCTAGGGTATTCAAGATGGATATGGACGCCACACTCCAGAAGAGGAAGGAATTGGGAGTGATAAGTCGGTTTGAACGCCACAAGAAGAAAACCTCTTGATAAGTTCTTTAGTTCTCAAAACAACCGAAGGAGAAACCCTTGCTTTCTATTTCACTGAAAGTTGTCTGATTTCTTGATTGTCTGATTTCTAAAGCTTACAAGGGGTGCCTATTTATAGGCTAAGATACCAATCCTAAAGAGGCATAAATTCCTAGTTAGGACAATTCCTTATTTAGGCGGAATTCCTATCTAGGTACAAATTCTTATATGGAAAATAAACTCCTAATTTGGAGTTACTACTATTATTACTCCTAACACTTTAATTACTCTAATGATAATAATAAGGCCTGGACTCTCTTTCATGTTTAAATTCGCACCATTTGAAGCTGGGTTGGCCTGAGCATCCTTAATCAGCCCATTTAGTGCTTCTTTAATCTTTCTGGCCCTAGCTTGGCCTTCTGGAACGTGCAATGGACCTCTTGCATCCATTGAAGCCCTAGCTCGTGTTATTGGGCCTTCTAGAATGTGCAATGGACCTCTTGCATCAACTGAATCTCTAACTCGTGTTATTGGGCCTTCTGGAATGTGCAATGGACTTTTTGCATCCTTCCACCCTTCATGTCTACGGTTCTCATCAACGCCTTGTTGTAACGACTCATTCAGACTTAAAAACCATGGAAACAGATTGTATGAACACATGATTCACTATATGCACCGCAACAACCTCATCTACACGTTCTTGGGAGTAGGAATTTGTGGAATTGCATCAAACAGTGTGTCTTTGATGATTTCTAGCATTTCTCACAAGTATTTGATGCTTAATTACTCAAAAATGAGCCCGTCTCTTCATTTCTGCCTATCAAGGCACCACGTTTTGTTGTAACGACTCATTCAGATTTAAAAACCTTGGAAACAGCTTGTATGAACACATGATTCACTATATTCACTGCAACAACCTCATCTACACGTTCTTGGGACTAGGAATTTGTGGAATTGCATCAAACATAGTGTCCTTGATGATTTCTAGCATTTCTCACCAGTATTTGATGCTTAATTAGTCAAAAATGAGCCCGTCTCTTCATTTCTGCCTAACGAGCCTCCACGTTTTGTTGTAACGACTCATTCACACTTAAAAACCATGGAAACAGCTTGTATGAACACATGATTCACTATATTCACTGCAACAACCTCATCTACACGTTCTTGGGACTAGGAATTTGTGGAATTGCGTCAAACAAAGTGTCCTTGATGATTTCTAGCATTTCTCACAAGTATTTGATGCTTAATTACTCAAAAATTAGCACGTCTCTTCATTTCATCCTAACGAGGCTCCTCTTTTCATCGTAATGCCTCATTCACGCTGAAGGATCTTGAAAACAACTTGTATGAACACATGATTGACTATATTCACCGCATCAACCACATCTACACTTTCTTGGGTCTAGGAATCTATTGAGTTGCATCGAACGAGGAGTTTTTGATGATTTCTAGCATTTCTCACCAGTATTTGATGCTTAATTAGTCAAAAATGAGCCCGTCTCTTCATTTCTTCCTAACGAGGCTCCACGTTTTGTTGTAACGACTCATTCACACTTAAAAACCTTGGAAACAGCTTGTATGAACACATGATTCACTATATTCACTGCAACAACCTCATCTACACGTTCTTGGGACTAGGAATTTGTGGAATTGCATCAAACAAAGTGTCCTTGATGATTTCTAGCATTTCTCACAAGTATTTGATGCTTGATTACTCAAAAATGAGCCCGTCTCTTCATTTCATCCTAACCAGGCTCCGCTTTTCGTTGTAATGCCTCATTCACACTGAAGGATCTTGAAAACAACTTGTATGAACACATGCTTGACTATATTCACCGCAGCAACCACATCTACACTTTCTTGGGTCTAGGAATCTATTGAGTTGCATCAAACGAAGAGTTTTTGATGATATCTAGCATTTCTCACCAGTATTTGATGCTTAATTAGTCAAAAATGAGCCTGTCTGTTCATTTCTTCCTAACGAGGCTCCACGTTTTGTTGTAACGACTCATTCACACTTAAAAAGCTTGGAAACAGCTTGTATGAACACATGATTCACTATATTCACTGCAACAACCTCATCTACACGTTCTTGGGACTAGGAATTTGTGGAATTGCATCAAACAAAGTGTCCTTGATGATTTCTAGCATTTCTCACAAGTATTTGATGCTTAATTACTCAAAAATGAGCCCGTCTCTTCATTTCATCCTAACCAGGCTCCTCCTTTTCGTTGTAATGCCTCATTCACACTGAAGGATCTTGAAACAACTTGTATGAACACATGATTGACTATATTCACCGCAAGCAACCACATCTACACTTTCTTGGGTCTAGGAATCTATTGAGTTGCATCAAACGAAGAGTTTTTGATGATTTCTAGCATTTCTCACCAGTATTTGATGCTTAATTAGTCAAAAATGAGCCTGTCTCTTCATTTCTTCCTAACGAGGCTCCACGTTTTGTTGTAACGACTCATTCACACTTAAAAAGCTTCGAAACAGCTTGTATGAACACATGATTCACTATATTCATTGCAACAACCTCATCTACACGTTCTTGGGACTAGGAATTTGTGGAATTGTGTCAAACAAAGTGTCCTTGATGATTTCTAGCATTTCTCACAAGTATTTGATGCTTAATTACTCAAAAATGAGCCCGTCTCTTCATTTCTGCCTAACGAGGCTCCACGTTTTGTTGTAACGACTCATTCACACTTAAAAAGCTTGGAAACAGCTTGTATGAACACATGATTCACTATATTCACTGCAACAACTTCATCTGCACGTTCTTGGGACTAGGAATTTGTGGAATTGCATCAAACAAAGTGTCCTTGACGATTTCTAGCATTTCTCACAAGTATTTGATGCTTAATTACTCAAAAATGAGCCCGTCTCTTCATTTCTGCCAAACAGGGCTCCACGTTTTGTTGTAACGACTCATTCACACTTAAAAACCTGGGAAACAGCTTGTATGAACACATGATTCACTATATTCACTGCAACAACCTCATCTACACGTTCTTGGGACTAGGAATTTGTGGAATTGCATCAAACAAAGTGTCCTTGATGATTTCTAGCATTTCTCACAAGTATTTGATGCTTAATTACCCAAAAATGAGCCCGTCTCCTCATTTCTGCCTAACGAGGCTCCACGTTTTGTTGTAACGACTCATTCACAGTTAAAAACCTTGGAAACAGCTTGTATGGACACATGATTCACTATATTCACTGCAACAACCTCATCTACACGTTCTTGGGACTAGGAATTTGTGAAATTGCATCAAACAAAGTGTCCTTGATGAGTTCTAGCATTTCTCACAAGTATTTGATGCTTAATTACTCAAAAATGAGCCCGTCTCTTCATTTCTTCCTAACGAGGCTCCTCTTTTCGTTGTAATGCCTCATTCACACTGAAGGATCTTGAAAACAACTTGTATGAACACATGATTGACTATATTCCCTGCAACAACCACATCTACACTTTCTTGGGTCTAGGAATCTATTGAGTTGCATCAAATGAAGAGTTTTTGATGATTTCTTGCATTTCTCACCAGTATTTGATGCTTCATTAGTCAAAAATGAGCCCGTCTCTTCATTTCTTCCTAACGAGGCTCCACGTTTTGTTGTAACGACACATTCACACTTAAAAAGCTTGGAAACAGCTTGTATGAACACATGATTCACTATATTCACTGCAACAACCTCATCTACACGTTCTTGGGACTAGGAATTTGTGGAATTGCATCAAACAAAGTGTCCTTGATGATTTCTAGCATTTCTCACCAGTATTTGATGCTTAATTAGTCAAAAATGAGCCCGTCTCTTCATTTCTGCCTAACGAGGCTCCACGTTTTGTTGTAACGACTCATTCACACTGAAAAACCTGGCAAACAGCTTGTATGAACACATGATTCACTATATTCTCTGCAACAACCACATCTACACGTTCTTGGGACTACGAATTTGTGGAATTGCATCAAACAAAGTGTCCTTGATGATTTCTAGCATTTCTCACAAGTATTTGATGCTTCATTACTCAAAAATGAGCCCGTCTCCTCTTTTCTGCCTAACGAGGCTCCACGTTTTGTTGTAACGACTCATTCACACTTAAAAACCTTGGAAACAGCTTGTATGAACACATGACTCACTATATTCACTGCAACAACCTCATCTACACGTTCTTGGGACTAGGAATTTGTGGAATTGCATCAAACAAAGTGTCCTTGATGATTTCTAGCATTTCTCACAAGTATTTGATGCTTAATTACTCAAAAATGAGCCCGTCTCTTCATTTCATCCTAACGAGGCTCCTCTTTTCGTTGTAATGCCTCATTCACACTGAAGGATCTTGAAAACAACTTGTATGAACACATGATTGACTATATGCACCACAACAACCACATCTACACTTTCTTGGGTCTAGGAATCTATTGAGTTGCATGAAACGAAGAGTTTTTGATGATTGCTAGCATTTCTCACCAGTATATGATGCTTAATTAGTCAAAAATGAGCCCGTCCCTTCATTTCTGCCTAACGAGGCTCCACGTTTTGTCGTAACGACTCATTCACACTTAAAAACCATGAAAAGAGCTTGTATGAACACATGATTCACTATATTCACTGCAACAACCTCATCTACACGTTCTTGGGACTAGGAATTTGTGGACTTGCATCTAACAAAGTGTCCTTGATGATTTCTAGCATCTCACCAGTATTTGATGCTTAATTAGTAAAAAATGAGCCCGTCTCTTCATTTCTGCCTAACGAGGCCCCACGTTTTGTTGTAACGACTCATTCACACTTAAAAACCATGGAAACAGCTTGTATGAACAGATGATTCACTATATTCACTGGAACAACCTCATCTACACGTTCTTGGGACTAGGAATTTGTGGAATTGCATAAAACAGTGTGTCTTCGATGATTTCTAGCATTTCTCACAAGTATTTGATGCATAATTAGTCAAAAATGAGCCCGTCTCTTCATTTCTTCCTAACGAGGCTCCTCTTTTCGTTGTAAGGCCTCATTCACACTGAAGGATCTTGAAAACAACTTGTATGAACACATGATAGAAAAATATTCACTGCAACAACCACATCTACACTTTCTTCGGTCTAGGAATCTATTGAGTTGCATCAAACGAAGAGTTTTTGATGATTTCTAGCATTTCTCACCGGTATTTGATGCTTTATTAGTCAAAAATGAGCCCGTCTCTTCATTTCTTCCTAACGAGGCTCCACGTTTTGTTGTAACGACTCATTCACACTTAAAAAGCTTGGAAACAGCTTGTATGAACAGATGTTTCACTATATTCACTGCACCAACCTCATCTACACGTTCTTGGGACTAGGAATTTGTGGAATTGCATCAAACAAAGTGTCCTTGATGATTTCTAGCATTTCTCACCAGTATTTGATGCTTAATTAGTCAAAAATGAGCCCGTCTCTTCATTTCTGCCTAACGAGGCTCCACGTTTTGTTGTAACGACTCATTCACACTTAAAAGCCATGGAAACAGCTTGTATGAACACGTGATTCACTATATTCACAGCAACAACCTCATCTACACGTTCTTGGGACTAGGAATTTGTGGAATTGCATCAAACAAAGTGTCCTTGATGATTTCTAGCATTTCTCACAAGTATTTGATGCTGAATTACTCAGAAATGAGCCCGTCTCTTCATTTCTGCCTAACGAGGCTCCACGTTTTGTTGTAACGACTCATTCACACTTAAAAAGCTTGGAAACAGCTTGTATGAAGACATGATTCACTATATTCACTGCAACAGCTTCATCTACACGTTGTTGGGACTAGGAATTTGTGGAATTGCATCAAACAAAGTGTCCTTGATGATTTCTAGCATTTCTCACCAGTATTTGATGCTTAATTAGTCAAAGATGAGCCCGTCTCTTCATTTCTTCCTAACGAGGGTCCACGTTTTGTTGTAACAACTCATTCACACTTAAAAAGCTTGGAAACAGCTTGTATGAACACATGATTCACGATACTCACTGCAACAACTTCATCTACACGTTCTTGGGACTAGGAATTTGTGGAATTGCATCAAACAAAGTGTCCTTGATGATTTCTAGCATTTCTCACAAGTATTTGATGCTTAATTACTCAAAAATGAGCCCGTCTCTTCATTTCTGCCTAACGAGCCTCCACGTTTTGTTGTAACGACTCATTCACACTTAGAAACCTTGGAAACAGCTTGTATGAACACATAATTCACTATATTCACTGCAACAACCTCATCTACACGTTCTTGGGACTAGGAATTTGTGGAATTGCATCAAACAAAGTGTCCTTGATGATTTCTAGCATTTCACACAAGTATTTGATGCTTAATTACTCAAAAATGAGCCCGTCTCCTCATTTCTGCCTAACGAGGCTCCACGTTTTGTTGTAACGACTCATTCACAGTTAAAAACCTTGGAAACAGCTTGTATGAACACATGATTCGCTATATTCACTGCAACAACCTCATCTACACGTTCTTGGGACTAGGAATTTGTGGAATTGCATCAAACAAAGTGTCCTTGATGATTTCTAGCATTTCTCACAAGTATTTGATGCTTAATTACTCAAAATTGAGCCCGTCTCTTCATTTCGTCCTAACGAGGCTCCTCTTTTCGTTGTAATGCCTCATTCACACTGAAGGATCTTGAAAACAACTTGTATGAACACATGATTGACTATATTCACCGCAACAACCACATCTACACTTTCTTGGGTCTAGGAATCTATTGAGTTGCATCAAACGAAGAGTTTTTGATGATTTCTAGCATTTCTCACCAGTATTTGATGCTTAATTATTGAAAAATGAGCCCGTCTCTTCATTTCCTCCTAACTAGGCTCCACGTTTTGTTGTAACGACTCATTCACACTTAAAAAGCTTGGAAACAGCTTGTATGAACACATGATTCACTATATTCACTGCAACAACCTCATCTACACGTTCTTGGGACTAGGAATTTGTGGAAGTGCATCAAACAAAGTGTCTTTGATGATTTCTAGCATTTCTCACAAGTATTTGATGCTTAATTACTCAAAAATGAGCCCGTCTCTTCATTTCATCCTAACGAGGCTCCTCTTTTCGTTGTAATGCCTCATTCACACTGAAGGATCTGGAAAACAACTTGTATGAACACATGATTGACTATATTCACCGCAACAACCACATCTACACTTTCTTCGGTCTAGGAATCTATTGAGTTGCCTCAAACGAAGAGTTTTTGATGATTTCTAGCATTTCTCACCAGTATTTGATGCTTTATTAGTCAAAAATGAGCCCGTCTCTTCTTTTCTTCCTAACGAGGCTCCACATTTTGTTGTAACGACTCATTCACACTTAAAAAGCTTGGAAACAGCTTGTATGAACAGATGATTCACTATATTCACTGCAACAACCTCATCTACACGTTCTTGGGGCTAGGAATTTGTGGAATTGCATCAAACAAAGTGTCCTTGATGATTTCTAGCATTTCTCTCCAGTATTTGATGCTTAATTAGTCAAAAATGAGCCCGTCTCTTCATTTCTGCCTAACGAGGCTCCACGTTTTGTTGTAACGACTCATTCACACTTAAAAGCCATGGAAACAGCTTGTATGAACACATGATTCACTATATTCACTGCAACAACCTCATCTACACGTTCTTGGGACTAGGAATTTGTGGAATTGCATCAAACAAAGTGTCCTTGATGATTTCTAGCATATCTCACAAGTATTTGATGCTTAATTACTCAAAAATGAGCCCGTCTCTTCATTTCATCCAAACGAGGCTCCTCTTTTCGTTGTAATGCCTCATTCACACTGAATGATCGTGCAAACAACTTGTATGAACACATGATTGACTATATTCACCGCGAGAACCACATCTACACTTTCTTGGGACTAGGAATCTATTGAGTTGCATCAAACGAAGAGTTTTTGATGATTTCTAGCATTTCTCACCAGTATTTGATGCTTAATTAGTCAAAAATGAGCCCGTCTCTTCATTTCTTCCTAACGAGGCTCCACGTTTTGTTGTAACGACTCATTCACACTTAAAAAGCTTGGAAACAGCTTGTATGAGCACATAATTCACAATATTCACTGCAACAACCTCATCTACACGTTCTTGGGACTAGGAATTTGTGGAATTGCATCAAACAAAGTGTGCTTGATGATTTCTAGCATATCTCACAAGTATTTGATGCTTAATTACTCAAAAATGAGCCCGTCTCTTCATTTCATCCAAACGAGGCTCCTCTTTTCGTTGTAATGCCTCATTCACACTGAAGGATCTCGAAAACAACTTGTATGAACACATGATTGACTATATTAACCGCAACAACCACATCTACACTTTCTTGGGTCTAGGAATCTATTGTGTTGCATCAAACGAAGAGTTTTTGATTATTTCTAGCATTTCTCACCAGTATTTGATGCTTAATTAGTCAAAAATGAGCCCGTCTCTTCATTTCTTCCTAACGAGGCTCCACGTTTTGTTGTAACGACTCATTCACACTTAAAAAGCTTGGAAACAGCTTGTATGAACACATGATTCACTATACTCACTGCAACAACCTCATCTCCACGTTCTTGGGACTAGGAATTTGTGGAATTGCATCAAACAGTGTGTCCTTGACGATTTCTAGCATTTCCCCAAGTATTTGATGCATAATTAGTCAAAAATGAGCCCGTCTCTTCATCCCTTCCTAACGAGGCTCCTCTTTTCATTGTAATGCCTCATTCACACTGAAGGATCTTGAAAACAACTTGTATGAACACATGGTTGACTATATTCACCCCAACAACCACATCTACAATTTCTTGGGTCTAGGAATCTATTGAGTTGCATCAAACGAAGAATTTTTGATGATTTCTAGCATTTCTCACCAGTATTTGATGCTTAATTAGTCAGAAATGAGCCCGTCTCTTCATTTGTGCCTAACGAGGCTCCACGTTTTGTTGTAACGACTCATTCACACTTAAAAACCATGGAAACAGCTTATATGAACGCATGATTCACTATATTCACTGCAACAACCTCATCTACACGTTCTTGGGACTAGGAATTTGTGGAATTGCATCAAACAGTGTGTCTTTGATGATTTCTAGCATTTCTCACAAGTATTTGATGCTTAATTACTCAAAAATGAGCCCGTCTCTTCATTTCTGCCGAACGAGGCTCCACGTTTTGTGGTAACGACTCATTCACACTTAAATACCGTGGAAACAGCTTGTATGAACACATGATTCACTATATTCACTGCAACAACCTCATCTACACGTTCTTGGGACTAGGAATTTGTTGAATTGCATCAAACAAAGTGTCCTTGATGATTTCTAGCATTTCTCACCAGTATTTGATGCTTAATTAGTCAAAAATGAGCCCGTCTCTTCATTTCTGCCTAACGAGGCTCCACGTTTTGTTGTAAAGACTCATTCACACTTAAAAAGCTTGGAAACAGCTTGTATGAACACATAATTCACTATATTCACTGCAACAACCTCATCTACACGTTCTTGGGACTAGGAATTTGTGGAATTGCATCAAACAAAGTGTGCTTGATGATTTCTAGCATTTCTCACAAGTATTTGATGCTTAATTAGTCAAAAATGAAGCCCGTCTCTTCATTTCATCCTAACGAGGCTCCTCTTTTCGTTGTAATGCCTCATTCACACTGAAGGATCTTGAAAACAACTTGTATGAACACATGATTGACTATATTCACCGCAACAACCACATCTACACTTTCTTGGGTCTAGGAATCTATTGAGTTGCATCAAACGAAGAGTTTTTGAAGATTTCTAGCATTTCTCACCAGTATTTGATGCTTAATTAGTCTGAAAATGAGCCCGTCTCTTCATTTCTTCCTAACGTACGGGCTCCACGTTTTGTTGTAACGACTCATTCACACCTAAAAAGCCTTGGAAACAGCTTGTATGAACACATGATTCACTATATTCACTGCAACAACCTCATCTACACGTTCTTGGGACTAGGAATTTGTGGAATTGCATCAAACAAAGTGTCCTTGATGATTTCTAGCATTTCTCACAAGTATTTGATGCATAATTAGTCAAAAATGAGCCCGTCTCTTCATTCCTTCCTAACGAGGCTCCTCTTTTCATTGTAATGCCTCATTCACACTGAAGGATCTTGAAAACAACATGTATGAACACATGATTGACTATATTCACCCCAACAACCACATCTACAATTTCTTGGGTCTAGGAATCTATTGAGTTGCATCAAACGAAGAATTTTTGATGATTTCTAGCATTTCTCACCAGTATTTGATGCTTAATTAGTCAAAATGAGCCCGTCTCTTCATTTGTGCCTAACGAGGCTCCACGTTTTGTTGTAACGACTCATTCACACTTAAAAACCATGGAAACAGCTTATATGAACACATGATTCACTATATTCACAGCAACAACCTCATCTACACGTTCTTGGGACTAGGAATTTGTGGAATTGCATCAAACAGTGTGTCTTTGATGATTTCTAGCATTTCTCACAAGTATTTGATGCTTAATTACTCAAAATGAGCCCGTCTCTTCTCTTCTTCCAAACGAGGCTTCTCTTTTCGTTGTAATGCCTCATTCACACAGAAGGATCTTGAAAACAACTTGTACGAACACATGAATGACTATATTCACTGCAACAACCACATCTACACTTTCTTGGGTCTAGGAATCTATTGAGTTGCATCAAACAAAGAGTTTTTGATGATTTCTAGCATTACTCACAACTATTTGATTCTTAATTAGTCAAAAATGAGCCCGGCTCTTCATTTCTTCCTAACCAGGCACCACTTTTGGTAGTAATGAGTCATTCACACTGAAAGTTCTTGAAAACAGCTTGTATCAACATTTGATTCACTATATTCTGATGAGAACCATGGAGATGATGGGTGGAAGGCTTCAATAGATGCAAGAAGTCCATTGCCCATTCCAGAAGGCCCAATAACACAAGCTAGAGCTTCAATGGATGCAAGAGGTCCATTGCACATTCCAGAAGGCCCAATAACACGAGCTAGGGCCAAAAAGATTAAAGAAGCACTAAATGGGCTGATTCAGGACATTCAAGCCAAGCAAGCTTCAAATGGTGCGAATTCAAGTTCTAAAGAGAGCCCAGGCCTAATTAATATAATTGGACTACTTAATGGGTCAGACTAAGTGATAGCATTCACTCCTAAATAGGAGTTCATTGTATGTGCTGGAATTAGTCCGAAATTCCTCCAAAATAGGGATTTCTCCTAAATAGGAATTTTGCCTCTTTAGGATTGCTATCTAAGCCTATAAATAGGCACCCCTTGTAAGCTTTGGAAATCAGACAACTTTCAGTGAAATAGAAAGCAAGGGTTTCTCCCTCGGTTCTTTTAAGAACTAAAGAACTTATCAAGAGGTTATCCTTCTTGTGGCGTTCAAATCGACTTATCACTCCCAATCCCTTTCTTTTCTGGAGTGTGGCGTCCATATCCTTCTTGAATACCCTAAGTTTGTGTTCCTTCGAATATTGGGTCTAGGGTTTGTGTTATTAACTCTGATTTAGCTTTCCTGGTTGTTCTTTGATTCATTGTGTGCGTTGGGTCCCTAAGCCACGTCTTTTTGGGGTTTTCCGCATCAGTTGGTATCAGAGCCTGGCTCTAAATCAGGTTGAATCCACTCACTCTTCAATTTTCTACCTTGTGATTTATTTATTTTGATTCTGATTCAATTTGTCTATCATGTGCATTACAATTCAAATGCACAAATCTGTTTGCTTGCAATCCTTCTCAACGTGCTAATTTCAATTCCAATTGCTATATCTAAGTGTTCTACTGTTGTTTTGTGTTGAGAAAAAGAAAAAGGAAAAAAAAAAAGAAAAAAAAAGAAGGATCAAAAAAAAAAAAAAAAGAAAAGAAAGAAAAAGAACAAGAAAAAGAAGAAAAGAAAGGAAACATCAAATTCAAGTTATTGATAAAGTTAACAGTTTGGTCATATTGGCCACAATAATAACAAAGTTTTCTTGCTTAACTCCAATTCTGCCATCCATTTTCCTATCTTGTTATCCAAGTTTGTCCTCTAAATTTAACTTCCCTTATCCTGATTCTTTTTGTGAGTTTAGTTCATTAAAATCGTTTGCCTTGATATCCTTTTTCGTTTTTTGATTCCTTATTCTCCAATTTGTTCAATTCTACACCATTTATCTCATTCTGTTCAAAATCAATACTCTTGATTGTTCTTTATAGAGCTGAAAGGAGAAATCCGAGTGGTAAAAGGCAAGAGTGAAAGTTCATATAAAGAAAAAGCCATAAAGAGTGTAAACACGAGAGAGTGTGACACCTTCTTTTGAGTGAAACACGTGAGGGAGTGCTCTGTGAGGTATCTTATTATTTTGTAGAAGTAACACTATGACATCCAAAGACAAAGGTGCAGCTCAGGAGGGAGCTGGTGATGTGTCCTTCATGATCAAAGCTATGCAACAACAATTTGAGCGTATGAATACCAGATTTGATGATATGAGGGAGAGGATGGAGGAGCAATCTAATACTATAGCAGAGTTGCAAAGGAGGCATGGGGAGTATGAGGCTCCTAAAGCAAGAAGGCAGTTGAGACGTGCCTATGACCATGAAGATGATGTAGAAGATGATGAAATTGATGATCAAACTACTATGGTCCGAACTGCTAACAATAGAAGGGATCAAAGAGAATTTGGGAGGCAAGGCACCTATGACCATAATTTGGGCAGTATTAAAATGACACTTCCTCCATTCCAAGGTAAGAATGATCCTGATGCATACCTAGAATGGGAGAAGAAGGTTGAATTGGTTTTTGATTGCCACAACTATTCTGAGGAGAAAAAGCTAAAGCTTGCTGCAGTTGAATTCACTGATTATGCTATTATTTGGTGGGATCAACTTGTTTTGACTAGGAGAAGGAATCGTGAGCGGCCTATTGATACATGGGAGGAGATGAAGGCTATCATGAGGAGGGGGTTTGTCCCTAATCACTATTACAGGGAGCTGTACCAAAGGCTGCAAGGGCTCACTCAGGGCACCAAAAGTGTGGAGGATTACCACAAGGAGATGGAGATTACCATGATTCAGGCGAATGTAGAAGAAGATAGAGAAGCAACAATGGCTCGATTTCTGCAAGGGCTAAATGGGGACATAGCAAACGTGGTTGAATTGCAACACTATGTGGAATTAGAAGACATGGTACACATGGCCATGAAAGTTGAAAGGCAACTCAAACGAAAGGGTTCCACACGGTTTGGGCAGAACTCAGGATCTACCTCATCTTGGAAGCCAAATTGGAATAAAAGGGACGAGATGACCAACTACAAGTCCAAAGCCGAGCTATCCAAGTACAAGAATGTGGGTTCTAGCAAGGAGGCAGGTAATTCTGACCCCCAACCAAGTAGAAATAGAGATGTTAAATGTTTTAAGTGTTTGGGCAGGGGTCACATTGCATCTCGATGTCCAAATAAGCGTGCAATGATCTTGAGAAGTAATGGTGAAGTTGAAACTGAAAGTGAATCAGATGATGATTCTATGCCATCATCAGAGGGTGAAAGTGATGGAGAGGAGTATCCAGTTAATGGAGTAGCTCTTGTTACAAGGCGAGCATTGAATGTGCAAGTAAAGGAAGAAAATGAGGTGCAACGAGATAACATCTTTCAGACGAGGTGTCTCATCAAAGATAAGGTATGTAGTATGATTATTGATGGTGGGAGTTGCACTAATGTTGCTAGCACAACTATGGTTGAGAAGTTGGATTTACCTACTATGAACCATCCTAGGCCATATACGCTTCAATGGCTGAATGACAGTGGTGAAGTCAAGGTAAATAAGCAAGTGCTCATATCATTTTCTATCGGAAGGTACCGTGATGAAATTTTATGTGATGTTGTACCTATGCATGTGGGCCATATTCTATTAGGAAGACCATGGCAATTTGATAGGCGAGTTATGCATGATGGCTTCAAGAACCGATATTCCTTTGTAATGAATAAAAAACCCGTCACTCTTGTACCATTATCACCTCAACAAGCTTATGAGGATCAATTAAGGATTAAAAATGAGAGTGAACAGAAAAGAAAGATTGATAAAAGAGAAAAGAGAGGAGAAAACGTGATGACACAAGAGAAAGAGAAGAAAAGAGAAAGTTTCTATGCAAAAGGGAGTGATGTCAAAAGAGCATTCTATGCCAAACAACCTATGATCGTACTTCTGTACAAGGAGGCTTATTTTAACACTAACAAGTTTGACCCATCTTTGCCTAGTGTTGTTGTTGCTCTATTGCAGGAATTTGAAGATGTATTCCCTGATGATGTTCCAAGTGGATTGCCACCTAATAGAGGAATTGAGCATCAAATTGATTTCATCCCAGGTGCATCCATCCCTAACCGGCCAGCATATAAGAGTAATCCTGAGGAGACAAAGGAGCTTCAAAGGCAGGTTGAGGAGCTTATTTCCAAAGGATATGTGAGGGAAAGCATGAGTCCATGTGCTGTTCCTGTCCTACTTGTACCCAAGAAAGATGGGACTTGGAGGATGTGTGTTGATTGTCGAGCAATCAACAAAATCACTGTAAAGTATCGTCACCCCATACCTAGATTAGATGACATGTTGGATGAATTGCATGGTTCCTGTGTCTTTTCTAAGATTGATTTGAAAAGCGGATATCATCAGATTAGGATGAGAGAGGGAGATGAGTGGAAAACAGCTTTCAAAACTAAGTACGGTCTGTATGAATGGCTTGTTATGCCATTTGGTCTCACTAATGCACCAAGCACTTTTATGCGACTAATGAATCATGTTTGCGTCCATTCATTGGTAAATTTGTGGTTGTGTATTTTGATGATATTTTGGTCTATAGTAAAACCCTAGAAGAGCATCTTGATCATTTACGTTCTATTGTAAGTGTTTTACGTTCTGAAAAATTGTATGCTAACTTAAGGAAATGTTCCTTTTGTACTAATCAGATCACATTTCTTGGCTATGTGGTGAGTTCTAAAGGTGTTGAGGTTGACGAGGAAAAAGTTAAGGCAATTCGTGATTGGCCTACACCTCAGTCAATTAGTGATGTGCGTAGCTTTCATGTCTAGCTAGTTTCTATAGACGCTTTGTTAGGGACTTTAGCACCATTGCTGCCCCACTCACTGAGCTTATAAAAAAGAACACGAGTTTTAGGTGGGGTAGTGACCAAGACAAGGCTTTTAATTGCATCAAAGGAAAAATTAAGTTCTGCACCCCTACTTGCTTTACCTAACTTTGAAAAAGCTTTCGAGATTGAGTGTGATGCTTCAGGTATTGGCATCGGAGCTGTTTTGATGCAGGAAAGGCGCCCAATTGCTTACTTCAGTGAAAAGCTAAGTGGAGCAAGCCTTAATTATCCTACTTATGATAAAGAGATGTATGCATTGGTACGAGCTTTGGAGACATGGCAACATTACCTTTGGCCCAAGGAGTTTGTCATCCATACTGACCATGAATCGTTGAAGCACTTGAAGGGACAAGGAAAGTTGAACAAAAGACATGCCAAGTGGATTGAATTCATTGAGACCTTTCCCTACAACATCAAATATAAACAAGGTAAGGACAATGTGGTAGCTGATGCATTATCTCGTAGGTATGCCCTTATCTCTACACTTACTGCAAACTTATTAAGATTTGAACATATTAAAGATTTATATGTGAATGATCCGGACTTTGCTAACGTATATGGAGCATGTGAGAAGTTAGCCTTTGAGAAGTTTTATAGGTATAAGGGTTTCTTATTTAGGGAAAATCATTTATGCATGCCTATGAGTTCTTTAAGGGAGTTGGTTATAACAGAAGCTCATGAGGGTGGTCTAATAGGTCATTTCGGAGTTAGGAAAACCCTAGATGTCCTAAATGAACACTTCTTTTGGCCACGCATGAAACGAGATGTTGAGAGGATATGTGAGAAATGCGTAACATGCAAATAGACTAAATCTAGAGTTTTACCCCATGGCTTATATACCCCTTTACCCATACCTAGCCATCCCTGGGTTGATTTATCCATGGACTTTGTACTAGGATTGCCACAAACAAAAAGGGTAGGGATTCTGTATTTGTTGTTGTTGATAGATTTTCAAAGATGGCACACTTCATCCCATGCCATAAAATTGATGATGCAAACAATGTGGCTGATTTATTCTTTAGAGAAGTAGTACGTTTGCATGACATGCCACGAAGCATTGTTTCAGATCGGGATACAAAGTTCTTAAGCTACTTCTGGAAGACTTTGTGGGGTAAGTTAGGTACTAAGCTATTGTTTTCAACTACTTGTCATCCACAAACTGATGGACAGACTGAGGTGGTTAATCGAACTCTTTCTACTCTTTTGCGTGCTATTATTCGAAACAAATTTGAAAACATAGGAAGATTGTTTACCACATGTCAAGTTTGCATATAATAGGAGTGTTCATTCTACTACTAGCTACTCTTCATTGAAATTGTATATGGTTTTAATCCATTGACTCCTCTGGATTTGGTACCTATATCTGTCAATGAGTATGCCAACGTTGATGGTGAACGTAAAGCTGACATGATAAAAAAATTGCATGAGAAGGTGCCGGCAACATATTGAAAAACGAACTGAGCAATACGCATCCCATGTCAACAAGGGACGAAAGAAGCGTGGTGTTGTAAACTGGTGATTGGGTTTGGGTGCATATGTGCAAGGAACGATTTCCCAGCTCAGAGGCGTTCAAAGCTACAACCTAAGGAGATGGTCCCTTCCAAGTTCTAGCACGAATTAATGACAATACTTATAAGTTGGACCTTCCTGGTGAGTATAATGTGAGTGCGAATATTTAAACGTTTCTGACCTTTCCCCTTTGATGTAGGTGATGATTCGAGGGGCGAATCCTTTTGAGGAGGGGGGAATGATGAGAACCGTGGAGATGATGGGTGGAAGCTCAAAAGGATGCAAAAGGGTCCATTGCACATTCAAGAAGGCCCATAACACAAGGCTAGAGCTTCAATTGATACAAGAGGTCCATTCCACATTTTCAGAAGGCCCAATAACACGAGCTAGAGCTTCAATGGATGCAAAAGGTCCCATTGCACATTCCAGAAGGCCAATAACACGAGCTAGAGCCAGAAAGATTAAAGAAGCACTAAATGGGCTGATTCTGGACATTCAGGCCAACCAAGTTTCAAATGGTGCGAATTCAAGTTTTAAAGAGAGCCCAGGCCTAATTAATATAATTGGACTACTTAATGGGGTCAAACTAAGTGATAGCATTCACTCCTAAATAGGAGTTCATTGTATGTGCTGGAATTAGTCCGAAATTCCCTCCAAAATAGGGATTTCTCCTAAATAAGAATTTTGCCTCTTTAGGATTGCTATCTAAGCCTATAAATAGGCACCCCTTGTAAGCTTTAGAAATCAGACAATTTGAGTGAAATAAACAGTAAGGGTTTTTCTCCCTCGGTTCTTTTAAGAACTAAAGAACTTATCAAAGGTAATTCTTCTTTGTGGCGTTCAAATCAACTTATCACTCCCAATTCCTTCCTTTTCTGGAGTGTGGCGTCCATATCCATCTTGAATACCCTAAGTTCGTGTTCCTTCGAATATTGGGTTTAGGGTTTGTGTTATTAAACTCTTAATTTAACTTTCTTGGTTGTTCTTTGATTCATTGTATGCATTGGGTCCCTAAGCCACGTCTTTTTGGGGTTTTCCGCATCAATATTTATTTTGCAACCGAAGGCAACATCACAATGAAATTGATTGTTTTCAAAGCAACAATAGTTCGCAAAAACTTCAATTCTCTTTAGTGTTGCATCTTATCCCTCTTTATTGTGTTCACCTTTCTCAGCAATCTAGAAATAATTTGCGTTGATCTCTTACACATCGATGGATCAATCTAATGGAATATGCCACAATCTTTATCTTGTTGATGATCTTAAAGAATAAATAGATAAATAAATTTTATTGATGAATTGTAACAAAAAATAAAACTTATTGATGAATTAACTACAATAAATATATATATTCATTCTTGTTGATTAATGTTAACAAAAAAATTCTTGGTCATTAATGTTAAAAAAAAAAATTGACCTTTACCTTGAACTTTATCCTTAAGAGACAAATTATTATATGTTGACTATGAGAAATAATATCTAAATTTTTTTTATCTTTAATTACAACACATTAAAAAATATTAGTAATAATTAGAATTGAAATGAAAAAATTGAAAGGTATAGGGTATATTAAAAAATTGAAAGGATTAAGGACAATTTTTTTTTATCCTGCCTTTATTTCGGTGTCTTTTTCTTTTGTCATATCTTGATCAATAGCAAAAAGGGTATTTAGTCATTTTAAAATATTTATCGCGATACTTTTGTATTTGAATTTAAGTTTTACTAACACCCACATAATAGAAAGTGTTTTAAGTTTTGAAATTTAAAATATATTATATCTTTTATAATTCTTAGGGACATTAGATATAAAGTGCAATTATTTTTTTAATTTAAAATGCGAAAATAATTATTCTTGATTAGACCAGAGCAGTATTTTTATGTAACCGCATAAAAAACAAGCAATTATAAAGCTAACGGGGTTGGCGCGCTCAACAGCCCGTAATCGACTTTTGTGGAAAACAAGGATCGACTAAAGGCTAGAATTCGGAGCTTGAAACAAGTTGACTACAAAACCTTTTTTCGGATACCTATACAAGCAGTGAATGAGATTATGAGGTCGCCATTTTCGTTCTCAAAATGCCAGGCTGCAGAGCCAAGCGTGGTAAGAAAGTTGAAGATGGCACTTTCCTAGTCAAATTCTATTTATTAAGGAGAATGATGGGGTGCAACAAAATTATTCAACTTGAGTTGCCTTTCCTTTTGGGAGAAAGTAACGAGTGTATGATAAGTGATATCAGAGTCAAACTTGATTTTGATTTCAATATCTCTACTAAGTATTATAATAAGTGATATTAAAATCAACCTGACTCCGATTCCAATATCTCTCATTAAACTCTTTACACAGAAATAGGTAGAGGAATCCCGATTCTCAACGAGAACGTCGATGGATTCGACGGAAGAAAATATTACTGACGAGTTATTTTTTTAAATATGAATGGATTAATTACAATCTAACTCTCACATTTCCCATAAAATAAAAAGATGATAATTTACATATTTTAACACATTACTTTAAAAAAAAAATAATTTTGTTACAATATGCGTTGCATACATGCACTTTCATATACATATGCATGATGGCTTTGCATTGGGCATAAAAATGTTTGATTTATTTTTTATTTAATATATTAAATGAAAACGATATTGACAGCCCGTGGTCCCAAATGAAAGTGATCTGCTTTAAAATAATAAATTTGTTTATAAAATTTACATTTTGTTTAACAAAAAATGGTAAATATGTATGAATTCTAATAAAATATTTAAAAACAAAATAAAATGTAATAATTCAGGGTATTGCATTTTTTTAATGTATATTCTATTATATATTTATTAATCTTTATACACCTCTTGTAATTTGTATTAAAAATATAAAATTTAAAACAAATAATATTATTTTAATACAATTAAAGCCACCCAAACTTCACTCAGGTGAAGACTGCATCTCTCTAAATTAAATTAACTCAAGAAGATTCATTGAAGACAAGAAAGAAAAATATCCACCAAAGGGTGAAGATAACGTCTTAGCAATAAATGTCATCTCCAAGAAACTTCTTCAATATGAAGTTGTGTGACAATATAATCATAATTCCAATGACAGCACCATTTAATGTCAGGAATTTGATCATAATTTGTGTATTTATTTTTATATTAATTTTAATTTAAATCTGTAAAATTACGCTTTTCTTTAATAAGTAACGATTTAAAGACCAATGCTTTTAGGAAATTTAAGACTCAAGTATATCGTGATCGTATGAGGGAGGGACTCACGTAGAGTTGTCACTCACTTAAAGGTGCATTCTCCACCTATTAGAGATTGAATCAAAACATTAGGTGGTGGCCTTTGACCTGTCTTAGGACTGCAAGGGTGTGCATCCCTTTTCTTTTTTTTTTTTTTTTTTATCATAAAAAAAAAATTCCCACTAACAGCCCAATCTGTGAATCTTAATTAAAGCACAAAAACCATGTAATTATATAGGCGTCTAGACAGTAAGATATCTGACATGGGTTTGTGTTTATGTTGAAAGGGACACCATTGTTCCTTCTACACTTGCCCTGTCCTACCCCTTTGTTTCTCTCTGTCTTTCTCTCCCTCCTCCTCCTCCTCCTCAACGATCAAGATTTACAGTCATATTAAGCCAACCCAATAACGATTTATCAGTTTTTTTTTAATTACATGCTTCAAGCACAAAGACCACAGATGTCCAAGTCTCGACCTGCTTCCTCTTCTTCTTCTTCTTCTTCTTCTTCTTCTTCTTCTTCGTGGCTGCTCTTCTATATCAAACTCCAACTGTTTGCTCATGTCAGGCAGTTCTTCCGACCCAGAACAACACGGAAGGATAAATCAAGAACCAAAGTCGTGATGGTAAGGAATGAACCACTACAACAAGTGGCTGTACCGGATGATCGTCGAGAGATTAAAATTGATCAAGATGATTCTGTGATGCTACAACGGTCGGTAAAAAGACTTCTCTTTGGAAGCCGGGAAGAGAAGGAGATGGGGGCTATGGAGATAAAGAGATTGGCTAAAGAAGATGTGAAAACAAGAAAGTTGGTGGCTGAGCTCGGTGTTATTCCGGCCTTGGTCGGGATGGTTACGAAGGAAGTGGGAGGCCGCCGGCTAGTGGCCGTCAAGGCTTTGATAGAGCTTGCTAATGGAACCTACACGTAAGTTTTTGCTTCACAGCCTTGTTTTTTTCCTCCCCCTTTCTTTGGAGCAACATTTGGTTTAAAAATTACCAATCCATGTTCATCTAATTGAGTTCTAACAGTAATATTAAAGTTAATTCAGCTCTAATACATTTTTTCTATTTGGCGTTAGTAAAATGCATGAAAAGAAACAAAATTTATTAGTAGTGCAATGTTTTGTACGCTTATTCATTCTGCAATGAATGTATAATTGATCTCCCAATTGTTTCTTTGCTTCAGTCCTTCTAGAAAGGAAAAAGAAAAAATAAAAACACAAATACCAGGCCTTTTGACTGACCCTTGTTAAACTCCAAGATAACTCAATTTTCTTTATTATTATTTTTATTTTTTCTTTCAATCATTTTTGGGAACGCATTGAATTGAAAGAAACAAGGGTTGTTTCAAAGGGGTTGGTGGGATTGGATGGTTTTCAACGGTCTTTGACATATTGGAGTTGGGCTTTTTGGCACCACATGGACTTTCGAGTGTGTCACGTGTCGTTTTATGGCTATAGGATTCCAAGGGTGGGTGGGGAAATACAAGGTGGACCATCTAACACAATTTTGTCGACTAGATTAACGAGCAGTTGGCAATCGGTTGAATAAAAAGTGAATAGGCAGCCATATTAGACCTTAATAATAACATGCTGATTCGGAGATCAGATAGCAAATTTTGACAATGTTGATGACCTTTTGATATTCAAGTCTTTTAATGTTTCCCATATATTTTTTCTAATTACCTGACAAATGCTTTTTGTTTTTTTTTTTATAAATGTAAAGCATTAAGAGCTTGATACGGATGGATCCTTGCATTTTGGGAACTGGCAATTTTGACAATTAAGTAATAAAGGAATAAAGTTGAGAAGCCAGGCCACTCGCATGGTAGTTGGTCATGGCAGATTTGGGTTTTGGATGTTATATTTTGAACCCAGACGCTCAGCTATAATTTACCCTTCTCATTGAAAGACGTGCCATGGTAAAGGGACCTCTGTTGCTATAGAAAGATATCTACCTCTGGTCTGTGTAACATTTTAGGTCTCAATGCACTGTGTTTGGTACTTGTACAAGTTTTTAGGTGGTATGATTATTAAGGTTCGTTTTCTTGGTCCTGTTTTGGCAATACAAAAATTTATCTTATCTGGGACCGTCATTTCCATGGAAAATGACGAAAACTTTGTACGTTTGAAGGGTCTCTATTGTTCTGATGGGGCATATACTTACCCCACTATAAGTAATTACAATTTTTCTGCATTCATTCATGTTTGTTTCAATCTAAAAAAACGCATTAAAGAAGACATAAAAAGTCATATTTGGTGCTGTTTTAGCAAGATTCCAGCTTAATGGCTAAACAAAGTTAAAACTTGAAGAGCAATAATTTGCCACTGGTGTTTGGTGCTGTTTCCGCATTGAATCTGTTTGAGTGGATTAGAATATGTAAATGTGGTGTTTATTTTCCTAAAAATTACCAAACAAAAATCACCCGACGTGGAAGTTAGCTTGGTGATAATTCAGATGTGTCTCTTCCTTTATTGACCTGGGTTAGAATCCCTGAGATAGTGCCTTTCCTCAAATAAACGGGAATTTATAGACAAGTGCAACAATAGATTACAGATTTAATATGTTCACGACTGTCAACGGATTACTCTGGTCTGGATCTGTAGAGACGATGATTAACATCTCTTTAATATCCTTGTTAATAAAGAAAAAGAGCCAAACAAAAATAAAAATTAGGTTGGCGATGCGTGTGCTGTTGAGTGTCCAATGAGTGGGGAGCTATAGGAAGGGAAGACATGTTGTAGTGACAATGTTCATCCCTTACGAGAAAGACTTGGGAAAGGTACCCATGTCCTTAATTAATCCATTCAACAATAAGAAGTTTTTGTTTTTTTTTTTCTTTACGTTTATTAGCTCAGTTCCAATTTTAGAGCACTGTTTCAAAGTCGAGACTTAATTGAATTGTGTATGATCATACACAATATTGAAATTTTACTGGCTTTTTTTCCCCAAACGATAATGGCATATTAACGTATAATTTATTCATCAGGAACAAGGCTCTCACGGTGGAAGCAGGACTCTTCTCAAAACTGCCAGTGAACATTAGTGATTTACATGAACCAACAATGCAAGGATTTGCAGCATTGATTTTATCATTGTCCTTCTTTGGCAAAGACCCAGTTCCCACATTTGTTCATCAGAAAGTTGTTCCATTTCTCGTTGGAAATTCTCGATGCAAGCTCAAGTTTGAGACGAAGGAGTATGTTTAGGTAGTTTGTACAACCTCTCGGCTGCATTGGACAATGCAGGGTTCTGGTCTCTAATGGGGCTGTTCAATCTCTCTTGCGGCTAATATCTGTAAAGAAACTCTCAGAGAAAGCCCTTGCAACACTAGGGAACTTATGGTGACCCTAGTGGGAAAGAGAGCAATGGAAATAGTGCACTGTGCCAGAAGAGCTTTGATAGAGATATTGACGTGGGAGGAGAAACCCAAATGCCAAGAGTTTGCAGCTATATTTTGATGATTCTGGCCCATCAAAGTTCTGCTCAACGTGAAAAAATGGAAAAATCTGGGATTGTTCCCGTGCTTCTTGAAGTGGCATTGTTAGGGAGTCCCCTGGCTCAAAAGAGATCATTCAAATTGTTGCAATGGTTTTAAAGATGGAAGGCAATCCAACGATGGGCCCACATTCTTGAAGCCTCAACAAGAAGGGTTGTCAATGGGGTCAACCTATAAAGCCCAGAGGGACGGCATGAAGAGGGCAGGAAAAAATGCATGAGGACATATTCAGTGAAGCAATAGTCTACATAAGAACATGGAGCTGATAACAAGGAGAGCCAATGCTGGTGGGAAGTCTTGTAAACTCGTGTCTTTGGTTGTTAGCGCAAGTTCTGAGAGCTTGCCTTACTAAAGACTTTCATGCACAGCTTGCCAAAACTTTATGAGGCTTCTTTGTAGGAATGCAGGTCTTAATCACTGGTCTTCATCGGGCACAAAGTGACATTTGCTGCTTAGAGCAGGGGAGTTTGTGACGACCCTTTACAGGGGACAAATGAACTTGTCACCAAGGAATCTTGTGCAGTACAGAGGTTACGTTAATTAGGCATTGTGAACCATAAAAACTTGAAAAAAAAAAAAGTTTCTACATGGGGTCACAATCATTTGACATAAGATCGTTTCGAAACTAGAATTTATTATTAAAATGAAAACGCTTTGATTGTAAATAAAAATGACAATGATTTGTGTGCTAGAAACTCGCTCAAAATAATGCCTGCAAACAGGCCATATCAAGAAATTTGCCAGGCGCCCAACCAATACTGAATCGTCACTTGTCAGAGGCGGGTGATAAGAGGGGCTGGGGATGACCATGACCCCTTCTTTTCAATATTTTTTGAAAATTTTGTGTAACATTTTCTGATTTTTATAGAAAAGTTTAGTTTTTTTTTTGGTTACAACTTCACCAAATTTATAATCAAAGATATCAAGTGAAGAGAAAACTTTAAATTAGTAGAAGATTTGAACTTAATTCTTACTTAATTAACCAACTTAAAGTTAGTTAATATTTCACCAATCCAACCATATGTGATTCTTATGTAATTATATTAATGCATTTACTATTAGTCACTCCAAAAGTATAAAACAAGTTTTGCAAAAATTTTGAATTTTAGGAGTTTGAGCTAATTAATAATTTGTTGACCTGTAGGACAATTTAAGAGAAAAGTAAATTGAAATTATTAGATTTTATCACTTAATTTACACTTAATTTTAATCCTAAATAATAATAATAAGATAATTTATAATAAATAACAAAGTAAATAATATAATTAACTAAATATAAAAAGATAAAACAAAAAATTAAATATAATAATTTATAAAAATTTGACTATTTTTTGAATTTAAGTTCTTTTCTCGAAATTATTACTTTGAGAATTCTCAAATTACTATCATAATTTTCTTATGTCAAACTCTTAGCAACTCTATTTCTTCATCTAGTGCCAAATTCACAAATTACTATATTTATTGATCTAATGTCAAGTTTATCTACAAATTATTATATTTTATTGATCTAGTGTCAAGTTTATCTTTACAATACTGAGAGGCCATTTAGTTTACAATTTGAAATTAAAATTAAAATTAAATAAAATTAGAAATACAATAATAAATTTTATAATAAATTTTTATTTATTTTAAAATTAAAATCAAATTAAAAATATATATATATTCATTAAAGAAATATATATTATAATAATACCATTATTATTGATAATTTAATTATTAAAAATATTTATTATTTATTTTTTGTATTTATTTTATATAAATATATCAAATTATATTTTATCTATCATATAGAAAATAAAATAAAGAATGAGAATCTAATTAATTAGTAAAAGTAAGGGAACAATGATTATTATATATAAAGAGAATTTCATTCTCATGAAAATAAAAAATTTTTTATTTTTACCAAATACTAAAAATGAAATTTCCCTTTACCAAATATTTATCACCCATTCCTTAGTAATTTTTTTCTTTAACTAAATGTCATTTTAGGTCACTTGACTTTAAATATAATGTTATGCAAAATTTTTTACAAAATAAAAATATTTGTCTCTTTAAAATGTTATACCTTTTCTCATTATTTTGATTTACCAAAAGTATATTCTATTTTATTCAAAATGTTTAAGACATTTGGACTTATTTACAAACAAAATATATAAATATTTAAGTTATACCAATTGTTGTAATTGAGTATATCTTATCATATAAAAAGTAAATTACAATTTGTAGCAAATATAAAAATTTTGTGATTAACTATTAAATAGTTTTGGTTGACTGATCTGAATTTTGAAACTTTTCAACATTTGCACTTCTGTTACATCAGTTAAGTGCAATGATTAGTCTTATTAACCAATTTAAAATTTCTATAACTTTTTAACACTTAGTATAATACTCTTTTGCACGTTTGGTTGACTACAGTGATTGATCTAGTTGAATAGTCAAAACTTTTTAGAACTTTTCAGCATCTTTAACCCTTTTCTTTTGTGCTCAATTTTGTTTCTTTTCTTTGTACAATCTTTTTCATCTCATTTAAAAATATTTTTTTTCACAATCTTTTGATATTTTTTAATGATTTTATTTAAATTCAAATTTCTTTCCTTTTTACTCATAATCTTATTCAAATTCTTTCCATTCTCTTGCAAGTTGATAATTCATATTCCTTTAATAAATCACCTATAAGTTTCTCTATTGGAATTTAATCTCATGTGTTTTTTTGAATTAAAAATTAAAATGAAATATCTTTCCAATCATATATATTTATTATCTAATTCTTTAACTATTTGTGATATCTTTTAGAAGTTGACCAATGTGGTATATCTTAATGTTTTGACATACTCTAGGTCATATTTTTTTTCTATACATCTCTAATTAATACCATAATGACATTAGAAACTAAATAAGTTTATCTTTCCAAACATATAAGGCTTATCATCTAATTCATTTCAAATGAAATATACAATTTATAAAAAGTTCACTTCTCTTTTTCTACTTGTATTGCTTCCTTTCATGTATTTATGTGATTTAACTTTTCTACTAATTACACTTAAACAAAAACATTAATAACACCAATATTTTATCATTATCAAATATAATGTAAAATCTTAAGGTCATAACATAGTTAATGAAAAAATAATATTTATTGGATTCTCTAACGTGTTCATGTTACAAGATATAAGTAATTCTTTTTACTTAATTCTCATGCAAATATATAAGATATTGAATTTTGTGAACTTTTTTTACTTGGCCCTGAGAGTATTTTAGCCTAAAATTTCTTCTTAAAATTTATTTATATATATATTTTTCAACAACTAAATATATTTTAAATTTACATCTCTCAAAAGTTTGTTTTGGCCAACAAAATTTAATATGTGTGTGCAACATATAGTTTTATGATTGGTGTTTAAGAGTTGAGAGATGTCATATTTAGCTAACTTGCACTCAATACAAAATTATGAAGTTTTTAACATTAATATAATATTTATATTCAATATGATTTTGTTAAAATAGAATTCATATATATTATAGAGTAGATATTTTACTATCTATTTTTGTGCACATGTTTTTTTAACTCTTTACAGTACTTCAAATTTTTACTTAAGAATGGTGCTAGTATTTGACATTTAAGCCATATAGTTAAGAACAATAATATCAAGAAAATAAAATGAAACAAAAATAAGAGTTATATTAGATATATTAATCCTTTTTGTCAACAATTCATGACTTAATTATTTTTAGCATTATATTC
>JAIRCJ010000095.1:0-17629 GCA_020883675.1 Bruguiera gymnorhiza
ATATTAAATAAATCATCTCAAATTGCGTTGAGGCAAAATAAGACAATTCAGAATATGGAAAATTTAAATTCAACAGAGTATTGACAATTCATTTATCCCTAGCAGAATTTAAAATTCTAAAAATTAAAAATTGAAATATATTGATCTTTGAATTTATTGTTAATGTCATTTGATTTAATTGGTAAGAAAATATAATATGTGAAAAATATAATATTTGAAACATGTTAATTGAACAAAAATACAAGTAATGGACTTAATTGGATAAAAGACATTTTTAGTGGATGAATATTATAAATGGCAATCTCAAGTTTCAAAGTTGTGTGATGCATATATCCTTAGATGGGAGTGAGGAACCATCTTATTTGAGTCCATTGTTTTTCCTTTTCTTAAGCAATTTGTCTAAAAATAAGAATTCTATAAATCATTTCAAATTGCATTAAGACATAGGAGACAATTAAGAAAATTGTAAATTATAATTTTGCATATTCTTAACAATTTATTTATTTTAGTAGATTTTAAAATTCTAAAAATTGCAAAAATGCAATATTTTGATTTTAAATTTGTTGTTAATGTCATGAGATTTGATTGGTGAGAAAAATGCAATATTTTAATAATTAATTGAACAAAAATACAAGTAATGGACTTAATTACATAAAATCCATGTTAGTGGATGAATATTATAAATAGCAATCCCAAGTTTCAATGTTGTGTTAAGCATATATCCCAAGATGGGAGTGTAGAACCTTCTTATTACAATCCATTGCTTTGGCTTTTTCTTAAGTAATTTGCTAGAAGATTATATAAATCATTTCAAATTGCATTGAGACAAACGAGACAATTTAGAAAATTGCAAACTTTAACTTCGACAGAGTATTGACAATTCATTTATCCCTAGCAGATTTTAAAATTCAAAAAATTGCAAGAATGCAATATTTTGATTTTTAAATTTATTGTTAATGTCGTTCGATTTGATTGGTGAGAAAAATGCAATATTTTAATAAGTCTATTGAACAAAAATACAAGTAATGGATTTAATTGCATAAAATGCACGTCAGTGGATGAATATTATAAATAGCAATTCCAAATTTCAATATTGTGTTAAGCAGATATCCCTAGATGGGAGTGTAGAACCTTCTTATTGTAATCCATTGCTTTTGCTTTTTCTTAAGTAATTTGCCTGAATATTATATAAATCATTTCAAATTGCGTTAAGGCAAATGAGACAATTTAGAAAATTGCAAAATTTAAATTCAACAGAGTATTGACAATTCATTTATGCATAGCAGATTTTAGAATTCTAAAAATTGTAAAACTGCAATATTTTGATTATTAAAATTATAGCTAATGTTGTTTGATTTGATTGGTGAGAAAAATACAATATTTGAATAAGTTAATTGAATACACTTTAGTGGATAAATATTATAAATAGCAATCCCATGTTTCAATGTTGTGTTAAGCATATATCCCTAAATGGAAGTGCAGAACCTTCTTATTACAGTCCATTACTTTTGCTTTTTCTTAATTAATTTGCCTGAAAGTTATACAAATCTTTTCTAATTGCGTTAAGGCAAATGAGTCTATTCAGAAAATTGCAAAATTTAAATTCAACAGAGTATGTATAATTCATTTATCCCTAGCAGATTTTAAAATTCTAAAAATTGCAAAAATGCAATATTTTGGTTTTTAAATTTATTGTTAATGTCGTTTGATTTCATTGGTGAGAAAAATATAATATTTGAACATGGTAATTGAACAAAAATACAAGTAATGGACTCAATTGCATAAAATATACTTTAGTGGATGAATATTACAAATAGCAATTCTAAATTTCAATGTTGTGTTAACCATATATTCCTAGATGGGAGTGCAGAACCTTCTTATTACACTCCATTGCTTTTGCTTTTTCTTAAGTAATTTGTCAGAAAATTATATAAATCATTTCAAATTGCGTTAAGGCAAAGTAGACAATTCAAAAAATTGAAAAATTTAAATTCAACAGAGTATTGACAATTCATTTATCCCTAGCAAATTGTAAATTTCCAAAAATTGCAAAAATGCAATATTTTGATTTTTAAATTTATTTTTAACATCGTTTGATTTGATTGGTGAGAAAAATATAATATGTGAATACGTTAATTGAACAAAAATAAAAGTAATGAACTCAATTGCATAAAATACACTTTAGTGGATAAATATTATAAATAGCAATTCCAAATTTCAATGTTGCGTTAAGCATATATCCCTAGATAGGAGTGCAAAACCTTCTGATTACAGTCCATTGCTTTGGCTTCTTCTTAAGTAATTTGCTAGAAGATTCTATAAATCATTTCTAATTGTGTTAAGGCAAAGTAGAAAATTCAAAAAATTGCAAAATTCAAATTCAACAGAGTATTGATAATTCATTTATCCTTATCAGATTTTTAAATTCTAAAAATTGCAAAAAATGCAATATTTTGATTTTTAAATTTATTATTAATGTCGTTTGATTTGATTGGTGAGAAAAAGATAATATTTGAACATGTTAATTGAGCAAACATACAGGTGATGGACTCAATTGCATAAAATACACTTTAGTGAATAAATATTATAAATAGCAATTCCAAGTTTCAATGTTGTGTTAAGCATATATCCCTAGATGGGAGTGGGGAATCATCTTATTTGATTCCATTATTTTTCCTTTTTCTTAAGCAATTTGTCTGAAGACAAGAATTCTATAAACCATTTCAAATTGCATTGAGGCAAAGGAGACAATTAAGAAAATTGCAAAATTATAATTATGCAGATTATTGACAATTTATTTATCCCTAGTAGATTTTAAAATTCTAAAAATTGCAAAATGCAATATATTGATTTTCAAATTTATTGTTAATGTCATTAGATTTGATTGGTGAGAAAATGCAATATTTTAATAAGTTAATTGAACAAAAATACAAGTAATGGACTCAATTGCATAAAATACATGTGAGTGGCTGAATATTATAAATAGCAATCCTAAGTTTCAATGTTGTGTTAAGTATATATTCCTAGATGGGAGTGGAGAACCTTCTTATTACAGTCCATTGCTTTTGCTTTGTCTTAAGTAATTTGCCTGAAGATTATATAAGTCATTTCAAATTGCATTGAGGCAAAGGAGACAATTCAAAAAATTGCAAAATTTAAATTCAATAGAGTATTGACAATTCAGTTATCCCTAGCAGATTATAAAATTCAAAAATTACAAAAATGCATATTTGATTAATAAATTATTGTTAATGTCGTTGATTTGAAATTGGTGAGAAAAATACAATATTTGAATAAGTTAATTGAACAAAATATAAGTAATGACCACTTGCATAAAAACACTTTAGTGGAATGATATTATAAATTGCATTCCATGTTTTCAAGTTGTGTTAAGCATATACTCCTAATGAAGTGCAGAACCTTTTATTACATCCATTGTTTTGCTTTTTCTTAATAATTTGCCTGAAGATTATATAAATCATTTCAAATGCGTTGAGGCAAAGGATCAATTCAAAAATTGAAAAATTAAATTCAACGGTATGACAATTCATTATCCTAGCAGATTTAAAATTCTAAAAATTGCAAAAATGCAAATATTTTGATTTTAAATTATGTTTAATGTCGTTTGATTTGATTGGTGAGAAAAATCATATTTGAATAAGTTAGATTGAACAAAAATACAAGTAATGGACTCAATTACATAAAATACCACGTTTAGTGGATGAATATTACAAATAGCAATCCCAAAGTTTCAAAGGATCTGTGTTGAGCATATATCCAAGATGGGAGTACAGAACCTTCTTATTACAGTCCGTTACTTTTGCTTTTTCTTAAGTAATTTGCCTGAAAATTATACAAATCATTTCAAATTGTGTTAAGGCAAAGGAGTCAAGTCAGAAAATTGTAAAATTTAAATTCAACTAAGTATGGACAATTCATTTATCTCTAGCAGATTTTAAAATTCTATAAATTGCAAAAATGCAATATTTTAATTTCTAAATTTATTGTTAATGTCGTTCGATTTGATTGGTGAGAAAAATGCAATATTTTAATAAGTTTATTGAACAAAAATACAAGTAATGGACTCAATTGCATAAAATGCACGTTAGTGGATGAATATTATAAATAACAATCCCAAGTTTCAATGTTGTGCTAAGCATATATCCCAAGATGGGAGTACAGAACCTTATTATTACAGTTTATTACTTATGCTTTTTCTTAAGTAATTTGCCTGAAGATTAGACAAATCTTTTCAAATTGCGTTAAGGCAAAGGAGTCAAGTTAGAAAGTTAGAAAATTGTAAAATTTAAATTCAACAAATCTTTTCAAATTTAAAATCGTTTGATTTGATTGGTGAGAAAAATATAATATGTGAAAAATATAATATTTGAATATATTAATTGAACTTAAATACAAATAATAGACTCAATTGGATAAAAGACACTTTAGTGGATGAATATTATAAATAGCAATCTCAAGTTTCAAAGTTGTGTGAAGCATATATCCCTATATGGAAGTGGGGAACTATCTTATTTGAGTCCATTGCTTTTCCTTTTTCTTAAGCAATTTGTCTGAAGACAAGAATTCTAGAAATCATTTCAAATTGCATTGAGGCAAAAAGACAATTAAGATAATTGTAAAATTATAATTCTGCAGATTATTGAAAATTTATTTATCCTAGTAGATTTTAAAATTCTAAAAATGCAAAAATGCAATATATTGATTTTGAAATTTGTTATTAATGTCGTTAGATTTGATTGGTGAGAAAAATGAAATATTTTAATAAGTTAATGGAACAAAAATACAAGTAATGGACTCAATTGCATAAAATACACGTTAGTGGATGAATATTATAAATAGAAATCTCAAGTTTCAATGTTGTGTTAAGCATATATCCCAAGATGGGAGTGCAGAACCTTCTTATTACAGTTTATTGCTTTGGCTTTTTCTTGCTTTGCCTTTTTCTTAAGTAATTTCTTAGAAGATTATGTAAATAATTTCAAATTGCGTTGAGGCAAAGGAGACAATTCAAAAAATTGCAAAATTTAAATTCAATAGAGTATTGACAATTCATTTATCCCTAGCAGATTTTAAAATTCTAAAAATTGCAAAAATGCAATATTTTGATTTTTAAATTTATTGTTAATGTCATTCGATTTAATTGGTGAGAAAAATGCAATATTTTAATAAGTTTATTAAACAAAAATACAAAAAATGGACTCAATTGCATAAAATGCACGTTAATGGATGAATATTATAAATAATAATCCCAAGTTTCAATGTTGTGTTAAGCATATATCCCAAGATGGGAGTGCAGAACCTTCTTATTACAGTCCATTGCTTTCGCTTTTTCTTAAGTAATTTCCTAGAAGATTATATAAATAATTTCAAATTGCGTTGAGGCAAAGGAGACAATTCAAAAAATTGCAAAATTTAAATTCAACAGAGTATTGATAATTCATTTATCCCTAGCAGATTTTAAAATTCAAAAAATTGCAAAAATGCAATATTTTGATTTTTAAATTTATTGTTAATGTCGTTCGATTTAATTGGTGAGAAAAATGCAATATTTTAATAAGTTTATTAAATCAAAATACAAGTAATGGACTCAATTGCATAAAATGCACGTTAGTGGATGAATATTATAAATAACAATCCCAACTTTCAATGTTGTGTTAAGCATATATCCCAAGATGGGAGTGCAGAACCTTATTATTACAGTTCATTACTTTTGCTTTTTCTTATGTAATTTAACTGAAGATTATACAAATCTTTTCAAATTACGTTGAGGCAAAGGAGTCAATTCAGAAAATTGCAAAATTTCAATTCAACAGAGTATGTATAATTCATTTATCCTTAGTAGATTTTAAAATTCTAAAACTTGAAAATATTATAAATAGTAATTTCAAGCATCAATGTTGTGTGGAGCATATATCCCTAGATGAGGGTGCAGAACCTTCTTATTACAGTCGATTGCTTTTGCTTTTTCTTAAGTAATTTGCCTGAAGATTATATAAATCATTTCAAATTGCGTTGAGGCAAAAGAGACAATTCAGAAAACGGCAAAATTTAAATTCAATAGAGTATTGACAATTCATTTATTTCAAACAGATTTTAAAATTCTAAAAATTGCAAAATTGAAATATTTTGATGTTTAAATTTATTGTTAATGTAGCTTGATTTAATTGGTGAGAAAAATGTAATATGTGAAAAATATAATATTTGAATACGTTAATTGAACAAAAATACAAGTAATGGACTCAATTGGATAAAAGACACTTTAGTGGATGAATATAATAAATAGCAATGTCAAGTTTGAAGGTTGTCTAAAGCATATATTCCTAGATGGGAGTGCGGAACTATTTTATTTGAGTCCATTGCTTTTCCTTTTTCCAAAGTAATTTATCTTAGGACAATAATTCTATAAACCATTTCAAATTGCATTGAGGAAAAGGAGACAATTAAGGAAATTGCAAAATTATAATTCTGCAGATTATTGACAATTTATTTATCCTTATCAGATTATAAAATTCTAGAAATTGCAAAAATGCAATATTTAATTGAATAATAATTGAATATGTTAATTGAACAAAAATACAAGTAATAGATTTAATTGCATAAAATACACTTTAGTGGATAAATATTATAAATAGCAATTCCAAGTATTAATGTTGTGTGAAGCATATATCCCTAATGAGGGTGTATAACCTTTTTATTACAGTCAATTGCTTTTGCTTTTTCTTAAATAATTTGCTTGAAGATTACATAAATCATTTCAAATTGCGTTGAGGTAAAGGAGATAATTCAAAGAATTGTAAAATTTAAACTCAACAGAGTATTGACAATTCATTTATCCCTAACAGATTTTAAATTTGTTGTTAATGTCGTGAGATTTTATTGGTGAGAAAAATACAATATCTTAACAAGTTAATTGAACAAAAATACAAGTAATGGACTCAATTGCATAAAATACACATTAGTGGATGAATATTATAAACAACAATCCTAACTTTCAATGTTGTATTTAGCATATATCCCAAGATGAGAGTGCAGAACCTTCTTACTACAATCTATTGCTTTTGCTTTTTCTTATGTAATTTACCTGAAGATTATATAAATCATTTGAAATTGCGTTGAGGCAAAGGAGACAATTCAAAAAATTGCAAAATTCAAAATCAACAGAGTATTGACAATTTAGTTATCCCTAAGAGATTGTAAAATTCTAAAAATTACAAAAATGCAATATTTTGATTTTTAAATTTATTGTTAATGTCGTTTGATTTAATTGGAGAGAAAAATATAATATTTGAATATGTTAATTGAACAAAAATACAAGTAATAGACTTAATTGCATAAAATACTCTTTAGTGGATAAATATTATAAATAGCAATTCCAAGTATCAATGTTGTGCTAAGCATAAATGCTTAGATGGGGGTGCAGGACCTTCTTATTACAGTCGATTGCTTTTGCTTTTTCTTAAGTAATTTGCCCGAAGATTATGTAAATCATTTCAAATTGCATTGAGGCAAAGGAGATAATTTAGAAAATTGAAAAATTTAAATTCAACAGAATATGGACAATTCATTTATCCTTAGCAAATTTTAAAATTCTAAAAATTGCAAAAATGTAATATTTTGATTTTTAAATTTTTTGTTAATGTCATTTGATTTGATTGGTGAGAAAAATATAATATTTGTATACGTTAATTGAACAAAAATACAAGTAATGGACTCAATTGCATAAAATACACGTTAGTGGATGAATATTATAAATAGCAATCTCAAATTTCAATGTTGTGTTAACCATATATCCCAAAATGGGATTGCAAAACCTTTTTTAATGTTGTGTGAAGTATATATCCCTAGATGGGAGTGCAAAACCTTCTAATTACAGTCCATTGCTCTGAATTTTTGATAAGTAATTTGCCAGAAGATTATATAAATCATTTCAAATTACGTTGAGACAAATGAGACAATTCAAAAAATTGCAAAATTTAAATTCAATAGTGTATTGACAATTCATTTATCCCTAGCAGATTTTAAAATTCTAAAAATTGTAAAAATGCAATATTTTGATTTTTAAATTATTTTGATTTTTAAATTTATTGTTAATGTCGTTTGATTTGATTGGTGAGAAAAATACAATATTTGAATTTGTTAATTGAACAAAAATACAAGTAATAGACTCAATTGCATAAAATACACTTTAGTGGATGAAAGTATAAATAGCAATCTCAAGTTTCAATGTTGTGTTAAGCATATATCCCTAGATGGGAGTGCAGAACCTTATGATTATAGTCCATTGCTTTGGCTTTTTCTTAAGTAATTAGCCAGAAGATTATATAAATCATTTCAAATTGTGTTGAGGCAAAGGAGACAATTCAAAAAATTGCAAAATTTAAATTCAACAGAGTATTGACAGTTCATTTATCCCTGGTAGATTTTAAAATTCTAAAAATTGCAAAATTGAAATATTTTGAATTTTAAATTTATTGTTAACATCATTTGATTTAATTGGTGAGAAAAATATAATATGTGAAAAATATAATATTTGAATATGTTAATTGAACAAAAATAAAAGTAATGGACCCAATTGCATAAAATATATTTTAGTGGATGAATATTATAACTTCCAATCCCAAGATTCAATGTTTTGTTATGCATATATCCTAGGATGAGAGTGCAGAACCTTCTTATTACAGTCCATTGCTTTTGCTGTTTTTTAAGTAATTTGCTTGAAAATTATATAAATCATTTCAAATTGTGTTGAGGCAAAGGAGACAATTCAGAAAATTGTAAAATTTAAATTCAACAGAGTATTGACAATTTATTTATCCCAAGCAGATTTTAATATTCTAAAAATTGAAAAAATGCAATATTTTGATTTTTAAATTTATTATTAATGTCGTTTAATTTGATTGGTGAGAGAAATATAATATTTGAATATGTTAATTGAACAAAAATACAAGTAATAGACTTAATTGCATAAAAGACACTTTAGTGGATAAATATTATAAATAGCAATTCCAAGTATCGAAGTTGTGTTAAGCATATATCCCTTGATGGCGGTGTAGAACCTTCCCATTACAGTCGATTGCTGTTGCTTTTTCTTAAGTAATTTGCCTAAAGATTATATAAATCATTTCAAATTACATTGAGGCAAAGGGGAAAATTCAGAAAATTGCAAAATTTAAATTCAACAGAATATTGACAATTCATTTATCCCTAGCAGATTTTAAAATTCTAAAAATTGTAAAATTGATATATTTTGATTTTTAAATTTATTGTTAATGTTGTTTGATTTAATTGGTGAGAAAAATATAATATGTGAAAAAGATAATATTTGAATATGTTAATTGAACAAAAATACAAGTAATAGACCCCATTGCATAAAATACACTTTAGTGGATGAATATTATAAATAGCAATCTCAAGTTTCAAGGTTGTGTGAAGCATATATTCCTAGATAGGAGTGGGGGACCATTTTATTTGAGTCCATTGCTTTTCCTTTTTCAAAGTAATTTTTCTAAAGACAATAATTCTATAAACCATTTCAAATTGCATTGAGGCAAAGGAGACAATTAAGAAAATTGCAAAATTATAATTCTGCAGATTATTGACAATTTATTTATCCGTAGCAAATGATAAAATTTTAGAAATTACAAAAATGTAATATTTTGATTTTTAAATTTGTTGTTAATGTCGTTAGATTTGTTTGGAGAGAAAAATACAATATCTTAACAAGTTAATTGAACAAAAATATCAGTAATGGACTCAATCGCATAAAATACACATTAGTGGATGAATATTATAAAAAGTAATCCCAAGTTTCAATGTTGTGTTAAGCATATATCCCAAGATAAGAGTGCAGAAATGTCTTATTACAGTCCATTACTTTGCTTTTTATTAAGTAATTTGCCTAAAAATTACATAAATCATTTCAAATTGCGTTGAGGCAAAGGAGACAATTCAGAAAATTGCAAAATTTAAATTCAGCAGAGTATTGACAATTCATTTATCCTTAGCAGATTTTAAAATTCTAAAAATTGAAAAAATGCAATATTTTGATTTTAAAATTTATTGTTAATGTCGGTTGATTTGATTGGTGAGAAAAATATAATATTTGAATAAGTTAATTGAACAAAAATACAGGTAATAGACTTCATTGCATAAAATACACCTTAATGGATAAATGTTAGAGATAGCAATCCCAAGTTTCAATGTTGTGTTAAGCATATGTCCCAAGATAAGAGTGCAAAAATGTCTTATTACAGTCCATTGCTTTTGCTTTTTATTAAGTAATTTGCCTAAAAATTACATAAATCATTTCAAATTCATTGAGGCAAAGGAGACAATTCAGAAAATTGCAAAATTTAAATTCAGCAGAGTATTGACAATTCATTTATCCTTAGCAGATTTTAAAATTCTAAAAATTGAAAAAATGCAATATTTTGATTTTTAAATTTATTATTAATGTCGGTTGATTTGATTGGTGAGAAAAATATAATATTTGAATAAGTTAATTGAACAAAAATACAGGTAATAGACTTCATTGCATAAAATACACCTTAATCGATAAATGTTATAGATAGCAATCCCAAGTTTCAATGTTGTGTTAAGCATATATCCCAAGATGGGAGTGCAAAACCTTTTTGTTACAATCCATTGCTTTTACTTTTTCTTAACTAATTTGCCTGAAAATTATATAAATGTTTTGAAATTGCATTGAGGCAAAGGAGACAATTTAGAAAATTGCAAAATTTAAATTGAACAGAGTATAGACAATTCATTTATCCCTAGCAGATTTTAAAATTCTAAAAATTGGAAAAATGTAATATTTTGATTTTTAAATTTATTGTTAATGTCGTTTTATTTGATTGATGAGAAAAATATAATATTTGAAAATGTTAATTGAGCAAAAATACAAGTAATGGACTCAATTGCATAAAATACACTTTAGTGGATGAATATTACAAATAGCAATTTCAAGTTTTAATTTTGTATTAAGCATATATCCCTAGGTGGGAGTGCAGAACCTTCTAATTACTGTCCATTGCTTCGACTTTTTCTTAAGTAATTTGCCAGAAGATTATATAAATCATTTAAAATTGCGTTGAGGGAAAGGAGACAATTCAGAAAATTGCAAAATTTAAATTCAACAGAGTATTGACAATTCATTTATCTTTAACAGATTTTAAAATTCTAAAAATTGGAAAAATGCAATATTTTAGTTTTTAAATTTATTGTTAATGTCGGTTGATTTGATTGGTGAGAAAAATATAATATTTGAATATGTTAATTGAACAAAAATACAGGTAATAGACTTCATTGCATAAAATACACCTTAATCGATAAATGTTATAGATAGCAATCCCAAGTTTCAATGTTGTGTTAAGCACATATCCCAAGATAGGAGTGCAGAACCCTTTTATTACAGTCCTTTGCTTTTGCTTTTTCTTAACTATAAATGTTTTGAAATTGCGTTGAGGCAAAGGTGACAATTCAGAAAATTGCAAAATTTAAATTGAACAGAGTATGGACAATTCATTTATCCCTAGCAAATTTTAAAATTCTAAAAATTAGAAAAATGCAATATTTTGATTTTTAAATTTATTGTTAATGTCGTTTAATTTGATTGGTAAGAAAAATATAACATTCGAAGATGTTAATTGAACTAAAATACAAATAATGGACTCAATTGCATAAAATACACTTTAGTGGATGAAAAGTATCAATATTGTGTTAAGAATATATCCCTAGATGGGAGTGCAGAACCTTCTTATTACAGTCCATTACTTTTGCTTTTTCTTAAGTAATTTGCCTGAAGATTATATAAATCTTTTCAAATTGCATTGAGGGAAAGGAGACAATTTAGAAAATTGCAAAATTCAAATTGAATAGAGTATGGACAATTTATTTATCCCTAGCAGATTTTAAAATTCTAAAAATTGGAAAAATACAATATTTTGATTTTTAAATTTATTGGTAATGTCGTTTTGTTTGATTGGTGAGAAAAATAAAATATTTGAAAATGTTAATTGAACAAAAATACAAGTAATGGACTCAATTGCATAAAATACACTTTAGTGGATGAAAAGTATAAATAGCAATCCCAAGTTTCAATGTTGTGTTAAGCATATATCCCTAGATGAGAGTGCAGAACCTTCTAATTACTGTCCATTGCTTTGACTTTTTCTTAAGTAATTAGCCAGAAGATTATATAAATCATTTAAAATTGCGTTGAGGGAAAGGAGAAAATTCAGAAAATTGCAAAATTTAAATTCAACAGAGTATTGACAATTCATTTATCCTTAGCAAATTTTAAAATTCTAAAAATTGCAAAAATGCAATATTTTGATTTTTAAATTTATTGTTAATGTCGGTTGATTTGATTGGTGAGAAAAATATAATATTTGAATATGTTAATTGAACAAAAATACAAGTAATAGACTTCATTGCATAAAATACACTTTAGTGGATAAATGTTATAGATAACAATTCCAAGCATCAATGTTGTGTGAAGCATTTATCCCTAGATGAGGGCGCATAACCTTCTTATCACAGTCGATTACTTTTGCTTTTTCTTAAGTAATTTGCTTAAAGATTATATAAATCATTTCAAATTGCGTTGAGGCAAAGGAGATAATTCAGAAAATTGCAAAATTTTAATTCAACAGAGTATTGACAATTCATTTATCCGTAGCAGATTTTAAAATTCTAAAAATTGCAAAATTGAAATATTTTGATTTTTAAATTTATTGTTAATGTCATTTGATTTGATTGGTGAGAAAAATATAATATTTGATTATATTAATTGAACAAAAATACAAGTAATGGACTAAATTGGATAAAATACACTTTAGTGGATGAATATTATAAATAGCAATCCCAAGTTTCAATGTTGTGTTAAGCATATATCCCAAGATGGGAGTGCAGAACCTTCTTATTACAGTCCATTGCTTTTGTTTTTTCTTATCTAATTTGCCTGAAGATTATATAAATGTTTTGAAATTGCGTTGAGACAAAGGAAACAATTCAGAAAATTGCAAAATTTAATTTGAACAGAGTATGGACAATTCATTTATCCCTAGCAGATTTTAAAATTCTAAAACTTGGAAAAATGCAATATTTTGATTTTTAAATTTATTGTTAATGTCGTTTCATTTGATTGGTGAGAAAAATATAATATTTGAAGATGTTAATTGAACAAAAATACAAGTAATGGACTCAATTACATCAAATACACTTTAATGGATAAAAAGTATAAATAGCAATCCCACGTGTCAATGCTGTGTTAAGCATATATCCCTAGATGGGAGTGCAAAACCTTCTTATTAGAGTCCATTACTTTTGCTTTTCTTAAGTAATTTGCCTGAAGATTATATAAATCATTTTCAAATTGCGTTGAGGCAAAGGAGAAATTCAGAAATTGCAAAATTTAAATTCAACAGAGTATTGGACAATTCATTTATCCCTAGCAGATTTTAAAATTCTAAAAATTGGAAAAATGCAATATTTTGATTGTTAAATTATTGTTAATGTCGTTTGATTTGATTGGTGAGAAAAATACAATATTTGGAATATGTTTATTGAACAAAAATAACAAGTAATGGACTCAATTGCATAAAATACACTTTAGTGGTTGAATATTATAAATAACAATCCCAAGTTTCAATGTTGTGTTAAGCATATATCCCAAGATAAGAGTGCAGAACCTTCTTATTACAGTCCATTGCTTTTGCTTTTTCTTAAGTAATTTGTCTGAAAATTATATAAATCATTTCAAATTGCGTTGAGGCAAAGGAAACAATTCAGAAAATTGCAAAATTTAAATTCAACAGAGTATTGACAATTCATTTATCCTTAGCAGATTTTAAAATTCTAAAAATTGCAAAAATGCAATATTTTGATTTTTAAATTTATTGTTAATGTCGGTTGATTTGATTGGTGAGAAAAATATAATATTTGAATAAGTTAATTGAACAAAAATACAGGTAATAGACTTCATTGCATAAAATACACCTTAATGGATAAATGTTATAGATAGCAATCCCAAGTTTCAATGTTGTGTTAAGCATATATCCCAATATTGGAGTGCAGAACCATCTTATTACAGTCCATTGCTTTTGCTTTTTCTTAACTAATTTGCCTAAAGATTATATAAAGGTTTTGAAATTGCATTGAGGCAAAGGAGACAATTCAGAAAATTGCAAAATTTAAATTGAACAGAGTATCGACAATTCATTTATCCCTAGTAGATTTTAAAATTCTAAAAATTGGAAAAATGTAATATTTTGATTTTTAAATTTATTGTTAATGTCGTTTCATTTGATTGGTGAGAAAAATATAATATTCGAAGATGTTAATTGAACAAAAATACAAGTAATGGACTCAATTGCATAAAATACACTTTAGTGGATGAAAAATATAAATAGTAATCACACGTGTCAATGTTGTGTTAAGAATATATCCCTAGATGGGAGTGTAGAACCTTCTTGTTACAGTCCATTACTTTTGCTTTTTCTTAAGTAATTTGCCTGAAGATTATATAAAGCTTTTCAAATTGCGTTGAGGGAAAGGAGACAATTTAGAAAATTGCGAAATTTAAATTGAACAGAGTATGGACAATTCATTTATCCCTAGCAGATTTTAAAATTCTAAAAATTGGAAAAATGCAATATTTTGATTTTTCAATTTATTGTTAATGTCATTTTATTTGATTAATGAGAAAAATATAATATTTGAAAATGTTAATTGAACAAAAATACAAGTAATGGACTCAATTGCATAAAATACACTTTAGTGAGATGAATATTACAAATAGTAATTCTAAGTTTTAATGTTGTGTTTAAGCATATATCCCTAGATAGGAGTGCAGAACCTTCTGATTATAGTCTATTGCTTTGACTTTTTCTTATGTAATTTGCCAGAAGATTATATAAATCATTTCAAATTGCGTTGACCGCAAATGAGACAATTCAAAAAATTGCAAAATTTAAATTCAACAAAGTATTAACAATTATTTATCCTTAGCAGATTTTAAAATTCTAAAAATTGTAAAAAATGCAATATTTTGAGTTTTTAAATTTATTGTTAATGTTGTTTGATTGATTGGTGAGAAAAATACAATATTTGAATATGTTAATTGAACAAAAATACAAGTAATAGACTCAATTACATAAAATACACTTTAGTGGATGAAAAGTATAAATAGCAATCCCAAGTTTCAATGTTATGTTAAGCATCTATCCCTAGATGGGAGTGCAGAACCTTCTGATTATAGTCCATTGCTTTTGCTTTTTCTTAAGTAATTTGCCTGAAGATTATATAAATCATTTCAAATTGCATTGAGGCAAAGGGGACAATTCAGAAAAATGCAAAATTTAAATTCAACAGAATATTGACAATTCATTTATCCCTAGCAGATTTTAAAATTCTAAAAATTGCAAAATTGAAATATTTTGATTTTTAAATTTATTGTTAATGTCGTTTGATTTAATTGGTGAGAAAATATAATATGTGAAAAATATAATATTTGAATATGTTAATTGAACAAAAATACAAGTAATGGACTCAATTATATAAAGGACACTTTAGTGGATGAATATTATAAATAGCAATCTCAAGTTTCAAGGTTGTGTGAAGCATATATCCCTAGATTGGAGTGGGGAACCACCTTATTAAAGTCCATTGCTTTTCCTTTTTCTTAAGTAATTTGTCTCAAGACAAGAATTCTATAAATCATTTCAAATTGCATTGAGGCAAAGGAGACAATTAAGAAAATTGAAAAATTTAAATTCAACAGAGTATTGATAATTCATTTATGCCTAGCAGATTTTTAAATTCTAAAAATTGCAAAAATGCAATATTTTGATTTTTAAATTTATTGTTAATGTCGTTTGATTTGATTGGTGAGAAAAATACAATATTTGAATATCTTAATTGAACAAAAATACAGGTAATGGACTTAATTGCATAAAATACACTTTAGTGGATGAATATCATAAATAGCAGTCCCAAGTTTCAATGTTGTGTTAAGCATATATCCTAGATGGGGGTGCAGAACCTTTTTATTACAGTCAATTCCTTTTGCTTTTGCTTTTTCATAAGTAATTTGCTTGATGATTATATAAATCATTTCAAATTGCCTTGAGCCAATGGAGACAATTCAGAAAATAGTAAAATTTAAATTCAACAGAGAATTGACAATTCATTTATCCTTAGCAGATTTTAAATTGCTAGAAATTGCAAAAATGCAATATTTTGATTTTTAAATTTATTATTAATGTCGTTTGATTTGATTGGAGAAAAAAATACAATATTTGAATATCTTAATCGAACCAAAAATACAAGTAAGAAACTCAATTGCATAAAATACACTTTAGTGGATGAATATTATAAATAGCAATCCCAAGTTTCAATGTTGGGTTAAGGATATAACCCTAGATGGGATTACAGAACCTTCTTATTGCAATCCCAAGATTCAATGTTGTGTTATGTATATATCCGTAGATGGGAGTGCAGAACCTTCTATTACTGTTTCATTGCTTTTGCTTTGTCTTAAATAATTTGCCTGAAGATTATATAAATCATTTCAAATTGCGTTGAGGCCAAATGAGACAATTTAGAAAATTGCAAAATTTAAATTCAACAAAGTATTGACAATTCTTTTATCCCTAACAGATTTTAAAATTCTAGCTTTTTCTTAAGTAATTTGCCTGAAGATTATATAAATCATTTCAAATTGCGTTGAGGCAAAGGAGACAATTAAGAAATTGAAAAATTTCAATTCAACAGATTATTGACAATTTATTTATCCTTAGCAGATTTTAATTTCTAAAAATTGCAAAAATGCAATATTTTGATTTTTAAATTTGTTGTTAAAGTCGTTTGATTTGATTGGTGGGAAAAATACAATATTTGAATAAGTTAATTGAACAAAAATACAAGAATGGACTCAATTGTATAAAATACACTTTAGTGGATGAATATTATAAATAGCAATCTCAAGTTTCAATGTTGTGTTAAGCAAATGTCCCTAAATGAGAGTGTAAAACCTTCTTATTACAACCCATTGCTTTTGTTTTTCTCATAATAATTTGCGATGAAGATTATATAAATCATTTCAAATTGCGTTGAGGTAAAGGAGACAATTCTGAAAATTGCAAAATTTAACTTCAACAGAGAATTGACAATTCATTTATCCCTGGGAGATTTTAAAATTCTAAAAATTGGAAAATTGAAATATTTTAACTTTTAAATTTATTATTAATGTCGTTCCAATTTAATTGGTGACAAAATATAATATATGAAAATTATAATATTTAAATATGTTAATTGAAATAAAATAAAAGTAATGGACTTAAATGCATAAAATAGCACTTTAGTGGATGAATATTATAAATAGCAATCCTAAGTTTCAATGTTGTGTTCAGCATATATCCCAAGATGCGAGTGCAGAACCATCTTATTACAGTACATTGCTTTTGCTTTTCTTAAGTAATTTGCCGTGAAGATTATATAAATCATTTCAAATTACGTTGAGACAAAGGAGACAATTTTGAAATTGCAAAATTTAACTTCAACAGAGAATTGACAATTCATTATATCCCTGGTAGATTTTAAAAAT
>JAIRCJ010000095.1:17784-30662 GCA_020883675.1 Bruguiera gymnorhiza
AGAAAATTGCAAAATTTAAATTCAACAAAGTATTGACAATTAACTTATCCCTAACAGATTTTAAATTTTTAAATTGCAAAATTGAAACATTTTGATTTTTAAATTTATCGTTAATGTCATTTGATTTAATTGGTAGGAAAAATATAATATGTGAAAAATATCATATTTGAATATGTTAATTGAACAAAAATACAAGTAATGGACTCAATTGCGTAAAATACATTGTAGTAGATGAATATTATGAATAGCAATTCCAAGTTTCAATGTTGTGTTAAGCATATATCCCTAGATAGGAGTGCAGAACCTTCTTATTACAATCCATTGCTTTTACTTTTTCTTATGTAATTTGCGTGAAGATTATATAAATCATTTCAAATTGTGTTGAGACAAATGAGACAATTCAATAAATTGCAAAATTTAATTTCAACAGAGTATTGATAATTCATTTATCCCTAGCAGATGTTAAAATTCTAAAAATTGCAAAAATGCAATATTTTGATTTTTAAATTTGTTGTTAATGTCATTTGATTTAATTGGTGGGAAAAATATAATATGTGAAAAATATCATATTTGAATATGTTAATTGAACAAAAATACAAGTAATGGACTCAATTGCGTAAAATACATTGTAATAGATGAATATTATGAATAGCAATTCCAAGTTTCAATGTTGTGTTAAGCATATATCCCTAGATGGGAGTGCAGAACCTTTTTATTACAGTCCATTCCTTTTACTTTTTCCTAAGTAATTTGCTTGAATATTATATAAATCATTTCAAATTACGTTGAGGCAAAGGAGTCAATTCAAAAAATTGCAAAATTGAAATTCAACAAAGTATTGACAATTCACTTATCCCTAGCAGATTTTAAAATTCAAAAAATTGCAAAATTGAAATATTTTGATTTTTAAATTTATTGGTAATGTCATTTGATTTAATTGGTGGGAAAAATATAATATGTGAAAAATATCATATTTGAATATGTTAATTGAATAAAAATATAAGTAATGGACTCAATCGCATAAAATACACTTTAGTGTGATAAATATTATAAGTAGCAGTCCAAGTTTCAATGTTGTGTTAAGCATATAATCATTAGATGAGAGGTGTAGAGCCTTCTTATTACAAATCGATTGGTTTTAGCTTTTCTTATGTAATTGCTTCAAGATTATATAAACATTTCAAATGGCGTTGAGAGCAAAGGAAGACAATTCCCAAAAATGGCAAAATTTAAATTAAAACAGAATATTGAACAATTCATTGATTCCTAGCAATTTAAAATTTGAAAAAGTACAAAATTGAAATATTTTGATTTTAAAATTATAATGTTAATGTCGTTTAATTTAATTTGGTGAGAAGAAATATAATTTGTGAAAATTAAATATTTAAATATGTTAACTGAACAAAAATACAAGAAATTTACTCAATTGCATAAAATACACTTTAAGGGATGAATATTATAAATCACTCCAGTTTCAATGTTGTGTTAAGCATATATTCCTAGATGGGAGTGCAGAACCTTTTTATTACAATCCATTGCTTTTACTTTTTCTTATGTAATTTGCGTGAAGATTATATAAATCATTTCAAATTGTGTTGAGACAAATGAGGCAATTCGATAAATTGCAAAAATTTAATTTCAACAGAGTATTGATAATTTATTTATCCTTAGCTGATGTTAAAATTCTAAAAATTGCAAAAATGCAATATTTTGATTTTTAAATTTATTGTTAATGTCATTTGATTTGATTGGTGAGAAAAATACAATATTTGAATATGTTAATTGAACAAAAATACAAATAATGGACTCAATTGCATAAAATACACTTTAGTGGATGAATATTATAAATAGCAATCCCAAATTTCAATGTTGTGTTTAGCACATATCCCTGGATGGGAGTGCAAAACTGTTGTTCCCACAGCCTTGTATGGGTTGTAATTGTTGTCAACTAGGGTTAAGTGTGCAAGAGAGTAAAGTCACATGGAAGGGCAAGAACGTAAATCCGCCATGTAAGCCCTATTAAGGTTTCATGGAAGAGAGTATATAAAGGCCTTGGAAGATAAAACTAGGGTAGAGGGCCAACAAAATTGAATAAATGGCAACCCTACAACAACCGGCCAAAAGGAAGAGAGAGCAGAACGGCAGAGAAATAAGAAACAGACCACCCGGAAGAGAAGACAGCAAACCTGACATCCGTGAGACCACCCGGAAGAGAAGACAGCAAACCTGACATCCGTGAGACCACCCGGAAGAGAAGACAGCAGACTAGAAGCGTGAGGCAGGCCAAGAGACATGAACCAAAAAAACCAGTAGCGTGAGGCAGGCCGAGAGACGTGAAACAGCAGACCAGAAGCGTGAGACCAGAACGTGCAATGGCGTAACTGATCAGAAGCGTGGGGCAGGCCGTGAGACGTGAAACAACAAACCAGAAGCTTGAGTGCAAGCTGTGAAACCGTGAGACAGTGAAAGCAGGAGTTATGTGAAACAACCTAGAGAAGGAATTCGGCGAAGCATCGAAAAGAACTCAACGTATTTCCATATTTCTTCAAGAGAGGTTAGAGAGCGTTGCGGTGAACTTCTAAGCGGCAGTGGAGCAGCCTTTCAATTCAACAAAGGCAAGACAAGCTAAAAGAAGGGTAGACACAGTAAGTGACACTCTTTGTATTGTACTTGCTTAGTAATTGCAATAGTGAAAGAAGCAGAAGATTAAGACATCCATTGTAACTAGAATTCTCAAGTATAGTGGATAGTCTCGGTAAGGGAGAGTCCCTACCACCGTGGATGTATGTCATGTTGATGGAACCACGTAAATCTCGTGTGTCCTTAATTTGCTTTTACGTTCTGTGTTTTGAATTGAGTTGTGAATGCAGCTAAAGTATTAGCCAACCCATAACCTAACGAAGACCTAAACAAGAACATCTGAATTGTCTATTAGGCAAGGTGTCTGAAGGTAACTTTGGGACTATTGTGATTAGTAGGTAGCAATAGATCTACCTTAGTTGAATCTAAGAAAGAGTTTGCTTTTAAGAAGAGATTGAAGTTGTTCACTTACCTGCGAATTGCAAATTGTGGTGATACTGATTCACCCCCCTCTCAGTATCACAAACTAGTAGATCCTAGGGCGAAGTTGAGAACTTCAATTGGTATCAGAGCACAAGTTCACCAGGATAAAGCTTAACAGCTTGGTGTACTAGTTTGAAGAGCTCCAGAAGTTTTAGCTTGTTTAGCATACTGAGAAATGGATGCCAGTACCAGTACCAGCACCAGCACTACTTACAGCAAGAAGGTTCCAATTTTTAATGGAACCAATTATCATATGTGGAGAGCGAGAATGCAGGTGGTATTTGCAACCATGGGCATGAACGTGGTGAAAGCCGTACAGGAGGGTTTTGTAGCCTCAGAAGAAGGTAAAGATCTAACCCAGAGGAATTAAGGCAGTTTGAGATAAATGGAAAGGCCTCAAACGTCATCATTTCAGCATTGACAGATAAATGGAAAGGCCTCAAACGTCATCATTTCAGCATTGACAGATAAATGGAAAGGCCTCAAACGTCATCATTTCAGCATTGACAGATGTTGAATATGCTAAAGTTATGGACTGCAAATCTGCCAAGGAGATATGGGACAGATTGCAGAAAGTCTATAAAGGTGATGGCAAAATGAAGGAGGCCAAGCTTCAAGTTTTCAAGGAGAGATATGAATCTCTCAGAATGCAGAAAAATGAGACAGTCCAAGAGTTCTTCACCAGGGTTATTGATGCTGTAAACGATCTTAGAAGTCATGGGAAGAACAACAAGGACTCATTTATTGTGAAGAAAATTCTGAGAATTTTGCCTGAGAGGTTTGCCTCAAAGGTGGCAGCCATAAAGGAGAGTAAAGATCTCAATTCTATGTCTCTGCATGATCTCCAGTGCAATCTCATTGCATATGAGATGAGAATAAAGTCAATTGAGAGCTCCTCAATGTCAAAGGTATCAAAGGAGGCAGCTTTCAAAGCTATGAAACACTTGAAGATAAAGAAGAGGAAGAATCATCCAGTGAGGATGATGATGATGATGATGAAGAAAGTGAAGGTCTGTTGGCATACTTCACAAGGAAGTTCAAAAAGGGGTCTAAGAAGGGAAAATGACAGTTTTCCTTGAGATGTTATCGTTGTGGACAGACTGGACACTCTACTTCTCAGTGCAAAGTGAAACTTGATGATGAAGATGAGGATGGTGATGATGAGCAGAATTCAAAATGGAGAAGACCATCTTTCAAGTCAAGGAAGTCCAACAAGAAGACTGCTAGCCCACAGAAGAAGAAGAGAGGCTCATTCAAGAGTTATGTGAGCCAGACAAAAGAAGCCGATGAGGAGGAAGATGTAGACTCATCAGATGAGCATGCCTTTATGGCATCAGCTTAAGGTGGTAGTTCAACCTCTGAAGAGGAAGAGGAGGTTGATGAGGAAGAACCAGATCTTGAAGTTGAGTTGGAAGCAACTTCAGAGGAGATAATCAGAAGGGGCAGAACCATAAGAAGGTTGGAGGCCCACATAAAACAAGTTGAAGCAAAGTCTGAGGAAGCTGAAAGTCAAAAGGATGAAATAAGGGCTGAACATATTGAATTGAAGAGAAGATTTGAAGAACAGATCAAAATATGTGAAGACTTTACAATGGAGCTTGGCTCAAGGACTTCAAAAATTGAAGGAATGGAGAAAGAGTTGCTGAGACTTCAGCAACAACTCAAAAGGAGTGAAGAGAACGTGCAGAAGCTGGAAATGATAGGAGAAACAAGTTCTGCAAGAGAAAAGAAGAATGAAGAGAAAGTGCAGCATTTGAGGCTGCATTGCCTAAAGATAATAAGAATGTGCCACAGAAGTTGAAAGAGAAGGTTGTGACTCAGGAGAAGATAGCTGAGAATAAAGAGGATTTGAAGAAGCAACCTAGGGTGGCAAACAAAAATGAAGAAAAGAAGGTCAGCCAGCAAAGGGCTACGACTGAACAGAAGAAGGAGAAAAAGGTGGCTGAAATGAAAGCCACACAAGAAAAGAAGCCAGCCACGTTGCCTACACAGCAAGTAATGAACAAAAGAAAACAAACTGTGATTAGACCCAAGAAGAGGCAGTTTCAAGGTTACTGTCTTTATTGTGGAGTTTGGGGTCATAAGGCAAGTAACTGCTGGTGGAGAAGGCCAGTATATGTCTCCAACTTGAGAAGATACGATACTGCATACAGGGGGAGACAATACAAAATTCAGAGGAGAACACCTGTTGTGAGTTCTTGCACATACTGTAAAAAGCAAGGACACACTGACAAGGATTGTTGGTGGAAGCCCGAACCAGTGGTTTCAAAGAACAAGTTTGCTACATTGGGACACTTGGAACAGTGTGAAAGGTGCAGGATGGCCATAATGCCAAGAGATGCATGACACTTCTCCCTGAGCAAGAGAAGGCACTCAATGGCACAGTGAAAGCAATTAGTATAGTCAAAGCTGAGAAAAAGGAGAAAGCTATCATCAAGCTTGTTCAAAAGAAGGAATATAAAGCTAAAAGGGAGGTGGCTAACATAGCTGAAATTGCACTAAAGGCTGACGACAAGGATAAGCAGTGGATCCTTGATAGTGGGTGCACTTCACACATGATAGGAGACAAGAGTAAATTATCAAAACTGAACAAGTCAAGAGAAGGCATAGTCAAGTTTGGCAATGATGATTCACTCAACATCAGTGGTCAAGGGTCAGAAAATAATGGAAAAGGAAAGCTGAAAGATGTTCTGCATGTTGAAGGACTCAGATATAACCTAGCATCTGTCAGCCAACTATGCAATGAAGACCATAAAGTGATATTCACAAAAATGGGTTGCCAAGTAAAGAGTAAAGAAGGCAATACTGTTGCAGCTGGGAAAAGAACAGTTAGAAATTTATATGTAATTGATGAGGACAAGACAAACAGCTGTTTACTTATAAAAGAAGAAGAAAATCAACTTTGGCATAGGAGGCTGGGACACTTAACACAGAAGAACATGAGGAAGCTAACCACTACTCATGCAATCAGAGACATTCCAGACCTTAAGAGAGAGAGGGAGTATGTCTGCTCAGCATGCTCTAAAGGAAAACAGGTCAGAAAGTAGTATAAGACCAAAGAGGTCAGTTCTGAAGTAGTGCTTGACATTGTACATACTGATTTGTGTGGGCTGATGAGAACAAAAGGGTTGAATGGTGAGAGGTACTTCATCTTGTTTGTTGATGATTATTCCAGAAGGACCTGCATCATGCACCTCACACATAAGTCAGAAGTTTTGAAATGCTTCAAGAGATACAAAAGATTGGCTGAAAATCAGAGTGGAAAGATGAAGTTCCCAACTTCACCCTAGGATCTACTAGTTTGTGATACTGAGAGGGGGGGTGAATCAGTATCACCACAATTCACAATTCGCAGGAAAGTGAACAACTTCAATCTCTTCTTAAAAGCGAACTCTTTCTCAGATTCGACTAAGGTAGATCTATTGCTACCTACTAATCACAATAGTCCCCAAAGTCACCTTTTAGACACCTTGCCTAATAGACAATTCGGATGTTCTTGTTTAGGTCTTCGTTAGGTTATGGGTTGGCTGATACTTTAGCTGCGTTCACAACTCAATTCAAAACACAGAACGTAAAGCAAATTAAGGACACACGAGATTTACGTGGTTCCGTCAACGTGACGTACATCCACGGTGGTAGGGACTCTCCCTTACCGAGACTATCCACTATACTTGAGAATTCCAGTTACAATGGATGTCTTAATCTTCTGCTCCTTTCACTATTGCAATTACTAAGCAAGTACAATACAAAGAGTGTCACTTACTGTGTCTACCCTTCGTCTAGCTTGTCTTGCCTCTGTTGAATTGAAAGGCTGCTCCACTGCCGCTTAGAAGTTCACCGCAACGCTCTCTAACCTCTCTTGAAGAAATCTAGAAATACGTTGAGTTCTTTCCGATGCTTCGCCAAATTCCTTCTCTAGGTTGTCTCACACAGCTCCTGCTTTCACCGTCTCAAGGTTTCACAGCTTGCACTCAAGCTTCTGGTCTGCCGTTTCACGTCTCACGGCCTGCCCCACGCTTCTGATCAGTCACGCCGTTGCACGTTCTGGTCTCACGCTCCTGGTCTACTGTTTCACGTCTCTTGGCCTGCCTTACACTACTGGTTTTTCTGGTTCACGTCTCTTGCCCTGCCTCACGCTTCTAGTCTGCTGTCTTCTCTTCCGGGTGGTCTCACGGATACCAGGTCTGCTGTCTTCTCTTCCGGGTGGTCTGTTTCTTATTTCTCCTCTTGCTGGTTGTGCGTTTCTGGTTTGGTTGCAGGATGTGTTTCTGGTTTGCTTGCAGGAGGCGTTTCTGGTTTGCTTGCAGGATGTGTTTCTGGTTTGCTTGCAGGAGGCGTTTCTGGTTCGGTTGCAGGAGGCATTTCTGGTTTGCCTGCAGGATGTGTTTCTGGTTTGCTTGCAGGACGTGTTTCCAGTTGCTTGCAGGATGTGTTTCTGGTTTGCTTGCAGGAGGTTGCACGTTCTGGTTTGCTCTCCCGGTGGTGACGTTTCTGGTTTGCTCTCCTGGTGGTGTTGTTTCTGATCTCTTGCCGTTCTGCTCTCTCTTCCTTTTGGCCGGTTGCTGTAGGGTTGCTGTTTATTCAATTGTGTTGGCCCCCTTTCCTAGTTTTGTCTTCCAAGGCCTTTATATACTCTCTTCCATGAAACCCTAATAGGGCTTACATGGCAGATTTACGTTCTTGCCCTTATGCTGCAGATTTACTTTCTTGCCCTTCCATGTGACTTTGCTGCCCTTCCATGTGACTTTACTCTCTTGCACACTTAACCCTCGTTGACAACAATTACAACCCATACAAGGCTGTGGGAACAACAATCTCCCCCTTTGTAATTGTTGGCAACATTCATAACAAAAGCCATTATGCAGTAGTCTTTCATAATCTTCTTAGAGTAATAATCCAGAAGCAGATGGATTACAACTCCCCCTAAATATGCACTCCCCCTTCCTTAACAGCTCCCCCTGCACTGTTGCTTCTCTCCCCCTTTGCCAACCAATTACAAATCTGAAAAACTCGCAAAGTAGAGATGGAGGATTCACCTGATTTTTAGGCTTGAGGAGGCATTCGCACAGACAGACTCATTCTGTGCTTTTCAAACAGCTCTGTGGACAGAGATTTAGTTAGATCTTGTGTAGCCTCTTCAACAGATTTAGGTTCAACTTGTGAGAGTAAAGTAGTAGCTCCCACAATTCTTCTTCTTGTTGTAACTCCTGCTGATGGGTCACCTATGATCTGATTTTCTTGATGAGCACTGGTCCATGTCTTCTTTGTCTTTCTTTCTTGCACAGTCTTAGTTGCAAGAGAATCTCCTTCTTCATCTTCAGACTCACTCTTCTCTGAGTCTGAACTTACTTCTTTTCCCACTTCCTCATGTTGGTCAGATTCTTCATCTATCTTGAAGTCATCTTCTTCACTATCCTCAGCTTCTCCATTATGCGTTGTTTTTCAGTTTTCATCTATTCTCACATCACTGGAAGTGACCACTTTTCCCAGTTTATGCAGAAAAACTCTGTAACCTTTTGTCTTTGCTGAGTATCCCACAAAGATGCCTTCATCTGACCTAGCATGGAATTTTCCCAAGTTTTGCTCCTTGTTCTTCACAAAACATGGGCTGCCAAAGATTCTAAGATACTTGGCTGTTGTCTTCTTCCCACTCCATAGCTCATATGGAGTCTTATCAGTATTGGGCCTTAGTGAAACTCTGTTCAATAGGTGCACGGCTGTAAATGTTGCTTCTGTCCAAAATCTTGTGTGAAGCTTGGATTCCAGCAGTAGAGTTCTTGCCATTTCAACCACAGCTCTATTTTTGCTCTCTACCACCCCGTTCTGTTGAGGAGTTCTTGCTGCTGCCATCTGATGGTGAATTCCATGCTTCTCAAGGTAATCTTCAAAAGCTCCATTTGTGAATTCAGTGCCTTGATCTGACCTCAATACTTTGATCTTCTTTCCACTCTCATTTTCAGCCAATCTTCTGTATCTCTTGAAGCATTTCAAAACTTCTGACTTATGTGTGAGGTGCATGATGCAGGTCCTTCTAGAATAATCATCAACAAACAAGATGAAGTACCTCTCACCATTCAACCCTTTTGTTCTCATCGGCCCACACAAATCAGTATGCACAATGTCAAGCACTGCTTTAGAACTGACCTCTTTGGTCTTATACTGCTTTCTGACCTGTTTTCCTTTAGAGCATGCTGAGCAGACATACTCCCTCTCTCTCTTAAGGTCTGGAATGTCTCTGATTGCATGAGTAGTGGTCAGCTTCCTCATGTTCTTCTGTGTTAAGTGTCCCAGCCTCCGATGCCAGAGTTGATTTTCTTCTTCTTTTGTAAGTAAACAGCTGTTTGTCTTGTCCTCATCAATTACATATAAATTTCCAGCTGTTCTTTTCCCAGCTGCAACAGTATTGCCTTCTTTACTCTTTACTTGACAACCTGTTTTTTGTGAATATCACTTTATGGTCTTCATTGCATAGTTGGCTGACAGATGCTAGATTATATCTGAGTCCTTCAACATGCAGAACATCTTTCAGCTTTCCTTTTCCAATATTTACTGACCCTTGACCACTGATGTTGAGTGAATCATCATTGCCAAACTTGACTCTACCTTCTCTTGACTTGTTTAGCTTTGACAATTTACTCTTGTCTCCCGTCATGTGTGAAGTGCATCCACTGTCAAGGATCCACTGCTTATCCTTGTAGTCAGCTTTGAGTGCAATTTCAGCTATATTAGCCACCTCCCTTTTAGCTTTATATTCCTTCTTTTGAATTGGCTGGAAGATAGCTTTCTCCTTTTTCTCAGCTTTGACTACACCGCTTGTTTTCACTATGCCATTGAGTGCCTTCTCTTGCTCAGGGAGAAGTGTCATGCATCTCTTGGCATTATGGTCATCCTGCCCACACCTTTCACACTGTTCCAAGTCTCCCAATATAGCAAACTTGTTCTTTGAAACCACTGGTTTGGGCTTCCACCAACAATCCTTGTCAGTGTGTCCTTGCTTTTTACAGTATGTGCAAGAACTCACGACAGGTGTTCTCCTCTGAATTTTGTATTGTCTCCCCCTGTATACAGCATCATATCTTCTCAAGTTGGAGACATATACTGGCCTTCTCCACCAGCAGTTACTTGCCTTATGACCCCAAACTCCACAATAAAGACAGTGACCTTGAAACTGCCTCTTCTTGGGTCTAATCACAGCTTGTTTTCTTTTGTTCATTACTTGCTGTGTAGGCAATGTGGCTGGCTTCTTTGCTTGTGTGGCTTTCATTTCAGCTACCTTTTTCTCCTTCTTCTGTTCAGCCATAGCCCTTTGCTGGCTGATCTTTTTTTCTTCATTTTTTGTTTGCCACCCTAGGTTGCTTCTTCAAATCCTCTTTATTCTCAGCTATCTTCTCCTGAGTCACAACCTTCTCTTTCAACTTCTGTGGCACATTCTTATTATCTTTAGGCAATGCAGCCTCAGATTGCTGCACTTTCTCTTCATTCTTCTTTTCTCTTGCAGAACTTGTTTCTCCTATCATTTCAAGCTTCTGCACGTTCTCTTCACTCCTTTTGAGTTGTTGCTGAAGTCTCAGCAACTCTATCTCCATTTCTTCAATTGTTGAAGTCCTTGAGCCAAGCTCCATAGTAAGGTCTTCACATATTTTGATATGTTCTTCAAATCTTCTCTTCAAGTCAATATGTTCAGCCCTTATTTCATCCTTTTGACTTTCAGCTTCCTCAGACTTTGCTTCAACTTGTTTTATGTGGCCCTCCAACCTTCTTATGGTTCTGCCCCTTCTGATTATCTCCTTTGAAGCTGCTTCCAACTCAGCTTCAAAATCTGGTTCTTCTTCATCAACCTCCTCTTCCTCTTCAGAGGTTGAACTACCACCTTGAGTTGATGCCATAAAGGCATGCTCATCTGATGAGTCTACATCTTCCTCCTCATCGGCTTCTTTTGTCTGGCTCACATAACTCTTGAATGAGCCTCTCTTCTTCTTCTGTGGGCTAGCAGTCTTCTTGCTGGACTTCCTTGACTTGAATGATGGTCTTCTCCATTTTGAATTCTGCTCATCATCACCATCCTCATCTTCATCATCAAGTTTCACTTTGCACTGAGAAGCAAAGTGTCCAGTCTGTCCACAACGATAACATCTCAAGGACAACTGTCCTTTTCCCTTCTTAGACCCCCTTTTGAATTTCCTTGTGAAGTATGCCAACACTTCACCTTCACTTTCTTCCTCATCATCATCATCATTCTCGCTGGATGATTCTTCCTCTTCTTTTATCTTCAAGTGTTTCATAGCTTTGAAAGCTGCCTCCTTTGATACCTTTGACGTTGAGGAGCTCTCAGTTGACTTTATTCTCATCTCATATGCAATGAGATTGCATTGGAGATCATGCAGAGACATGGAATTGAGATCTCTACTCTCCTCTATGGCTGCCACCTTTGAGGCAAACCTCTCAGGCAGAATTCTCAGAATTTTCTTCACAATAGATGAGTCCTTCTTGTTCTTCCCATGACTTCTAAGATCGTTTACAGCATCAATAACCCTGGTGAAGAACTCTTGGACTGTATCATTTTTCTGCATTCTGAGAGATTCATATCTCTCCTTGAAAACTTGAAGCTTGGCCTCCTTCATTCTGCCATCACCTTCATAGACTTTCTGCAATCTGTCCCATATCTCCTTGGCAGATTTGCAGTCCATAACTTTAGCATATTCAGCATCTGTCAATGCTGAAATGATGACATTTGAGGCCTTCCCATTTATCTCAAACTGTCTTAATTCCTCTGGGGTTGGATCTTTACCTTCTTCTGGAGGCTCAAACCCTCCTGTACAGATTTCACCACGTTCATGCCCATGGTTGCAAATACCACCTGCATTCTCGCTCTCCACATATGGTAGTTGGTTCCGTTGAAGATTGGAACCTTCTTGCTGTAAGTAGTGCTGGTGTTGGTACCGGCGTCCATTTCTCAGTATGCTAAACAAGTTAAAACTTCTGGAGCTCTTCAAACTAGTACACCAAGCTGTTAAGCTTTATCCTGGTGAACCTGTGCTCTGATACTAATTGAAGTTCCCAACTTCACCCTAGGATCTACTAGTTTGTGATACTGAGAGGGGGGGTGAATCAGTATCACCACAATTCACAATTCGCAGGAAAGTGAACAACTTCAATCTCTTCTTAAAAGCGAACTCTTTCTCAGATTCGACTAAGGTAGATCTATTGCTACCTACTAATCACAATAGTCCCCAAAGTCACCTTTTAGACACCTTGCCTAATAGACAATTCGGATGTTCTTGTTTAGGTCTTCGTTAGGTTATGGGTTGGCTGATACTTTAGCTGCGTTCACAACTCAATTCAAAACACAGAACGTAAAGCAAATTAAGGACACACGAGATTTACGTGGTTCCGTCAACGTGACGTACATCCACGGTGGTAGGGACTCTCCCTTACCGAGACTATCCACTATACTTGAGAATTCCAGTTACAATGGATGTCTTAATCTTCTGCTCCTTTCACTATTGCAATTACTAAGCAAGTACAATACAAAGAGTGTCACTTACTGTGTCTACCCTTCGTCTAGCTTGTCTTGCCTCTGTTGAATTGAAAGGCTGCTCCACTGCCGCTTAGAAGTTCACCGCAACGCTCTCTAACCTCTCTTGAAGAAATCTAGAAATACGTTGAGTTCTTTCCGATGCTTCGCCAAATTCCTTCTCTAGGTTGTCTCACACAGCTCCTGCTTTCACCGTCTCAAGGTTTCACAGCTTGCACTCAAGCTTCTGGTCTGCCGTTTCACGTCTCACGGCCTGCCCCACGCTTCTGATCAGTCACGC